>JAQIVE010003992.1:0-15436 GCA_034698285.1 Sminthurinus bimaculatus | reverse complement strand
TGTTTCATATTGTTATTGTCCAAACCCCTCATATTGCCCATATTGTTTTACAATATGATATTGCTTTGTACTCCCTAATGTCTACACTTTCAATTTTTAATCGAAACTCCATAAAAATTAACAAGTACGAATATTCTAATACTGTAAAAAAATATTAGCTCGTACGTTTTACTATTATGCTTTGTTTGTGGTCTTGAAATTGAAAGTAATCCGTTTATAATCTGAGACTGTCGGCAGTTTTTCAATGGGAGCAAAATATGTACATATAGAAGAAAAGCTCAGCATGATTAATAGAAAGAAAATAAAATCTTTGAGATCATCTTTGAATTTGAATAATATTATCTCACCGTTTCGTTTTCGTCTCATCGCTACTAATAATAGTACTAATAAAACCTGAATTATGTCTGATGTCTGCTTTCTGCGTACATAAGCTATATAAAATACAAAATGGCTACACAGCTATGGCTAGCTGATTTCCTACACATATATTGGAGAGTTTTTCCTACAATATTACATTTAATTAGCATGATGTAATCTTAAAATCCAAACGTGAGCTAACGGCATGATTAGACTTTGAAGTGTGTAATAGGAACGGCACGGTTTTCATTTTCCTCTAATAATTAATATTGATTAATCCCATTAATATCCCTTTTATTACAGTCTCACGACGCCTCAATCTCGTTTGCTTGTAAATTTAACATTATACAATTATTATTATTATTATTATGTAGTCGATGGAAAAGATGAAAATAAATTGTCTATGTATAGCCTAATCTATATAAAGGAGAAAAAGCATGATGCAATTTAAATGCATGCATACTCATTTTGTAGCTTGTAATAGTTTCAAATCGAATAATGAATGATGAATGAAGCCTGAATTGATTCATTATTGTGATTCAGATTCGAAGCAAGATAGAGGTAAGCAGTTTGAGCTTCGAACTGTATCAAAATTCGAAAGTAAACATCCTGGCAGTATCAATTTATTGCATGCCATGTTCTAATCTTGCCTATTACTTATTGTCATTCTTTTGCCAGTTACCAGCTTGATAAGTACACAAACGGTTATAAGTTAAGTACATAGCATAATAATATACATCATATTGTATAATCTGTTACGATTTACGATTTTATTAGCACTTTGCACTTATCGCAGAATTATTTATTGTACTAGCAGCTAGCTAACAACATCATTATTATTACGTTACGATGGTCAGTAAAATAGGAACCATAAACATAAAACTTCCGAGGAGAAAATATTATATCATTTATTATACCTCAAACATTATATCAATCGGGTGAAATTGAAATAATATGTAGGTAAGATGAAAATTTTTCATTGAAAAATGTCCTTTATCGTCTATACTCTATACGAACACCCTTTCTACATTTCCCTTTTTGCTCCGTGAGTTACGTAACTGTAAAAATACATAAACGTATAAAAACCTTCAATAAAACCATTAAATAAAATAACGTCTACAGGAAGGAAAGTTTCAAGTTTGACTCTCAAATTATGTATAAACTTGGTAAACAGTTAAAGCATAACTCGACGTTTTTCTCGTGTTTAACCATGTCATAAAAAACCAAACTATCTATAATCTATAAGCTTTAAGTAAACTTGAAGAAAAATACCTCGTTTATATACACGATCAATATAGTTCAGGTATACAGAGAGGGTAAGTGTACACACTATAACAGGCATGAGATAAGTATAAAATCTCGATAATTTACGACATACGACAGCAACTGATTTATATCAAATCACATTTTGCTTTAACCCATATATAGGTAAGATGTGATCTCGATCTCGATCTCTAAAAAATGAAATGGACACTCAACAATATGTATATTATTGTACATGGAAGTTGGCCTGCTTGGAGTCGCGGTGTGAAAAACGAGAGTAAGTATAAAAATAAAAAACTGGTCCGTCTAACTCTGGTATAGTCGTGGATATATGTAACAGCGTCAAATCAAGCGAGTAAAAAAAGTAGCAAGTAAAACTTACACGTAACTGCATAAATTAAACTAAAATGCATGACAATTCGCAGATGAGAACGAGAGCAGAGTTAATAGGATAAGTGCATAATAATAAGAGAATAATTGATCGTTGACAAAAACTTGAGTGTCGTTCGACATTGCCATAAAATAAACTCAATACATTATAAAGAAAAGTCAGTTAAACAGAGGTAAAAGTGGGTTATAGTTTATGGTTGTGCAAATTAAAAACAACACAGCTTAGTCTTATAGTTTAATTCTCGTCTTGGACTTGTACTGACTCCTTTGTCACTGTACTAATTATTTCCGCATCTGGACTATTTCTCTCTCTCGCTCTCTAAATCTCAGTCTCAACTTTCCTCGCCAGTCACAAGTTTCAAACAATATTGCTGTGCCTCAATATTATTTAAATCTTGGGCAGCTTGTTGCACTGCTCTCTGCTCTCCTTTTGTCATTTGTTGTTACAGTTTTCTGCCTTACCTTATTTATGCTTATACATACCTTACTCTGTAAACTTTTTTAAATGTGCTGTGTACAGTCCACATAATTCTAATGGTTAGTCGTAAGTCTAGCTCTAGAGTAAAAAAGATGTCAAAAAAGAACATCTTACTTTTATTTGTTTATTAAATAATTATTTAGAACTCGAGCCAAAATTATAAATTACCCAATAATAATAATTATTTCTCGCATATTATGCTTCATAATGATGATGAGAGAGATGCGAGTGAAATGACGAAAATGAAAATGGAGATGTCCAAGTTAATTTAACAGTCCATAAAAATTATGTCCACGCCAAAAACGTAGCATGCAAATTATACATACAAAATACAATGTATGTATGCTACATACATCTTTTTGAAGTGCTGATATATTAAACGTACACCAATATCATGTATTATTATTATACTATACGTTATACGTTCAAGATAAAGAAAAAGTGCAGTGTGAAATCAGCATGACATGCCCGTTTACACGCTGGCTGATAATTAATATCATTGTTGTCGGCTAATTACAAATAAATTAGGCTCTTCCACTTCCACCACGATAACTCAACTCTATTCGCCGCTTATAAACTTGCACATTACACATTAAACACTACACACGCTGTTTGCTTTATTCCGTTTTCCATTTCACATTTTTTCTATTTGACATTAACATCGGCATACATATTAATTTGAGGGAAGAAGTCTGTGGGAAAAATTTGTACAATGTATGCACAATGTATGTAAGTACACAGTCTTTAGTTTTTATGATGATTCACAATATGTATATGTACATTTTACATACAGAATCAGAATAAAAATGTAGTTTGTGCTTACTTATTTACTCACTCGGTTTGTACTTTGTACGCATAGAGAGTGAAAGCTTTTAATTCCCTTTTAAACACTGTCCACCTTCTCTAATAGCAAAATCATAATTGTAGTCACAATTATCTGTATTATCCTCCACAATACAATCGACAATGGGGATGAAAAGCGAGAAGCCTTTCGGCTGGATCAGACAGAAGACAGAAGAACATTATTTTGCTTCGCACTTATCTACCTACTCCCACATAAAAAAGTCTAAATTGAATGAATGAAATAATATCATTAATATTATAAAATATTATAAAACATTATTATAAACTGAGCGAAGCTTTTCTGAACATGTCATCGTGAAATGTGAATATATATGGAATAGTCTTCTCAAAAGGAATGTAAAATGTTGAGTGCTGAGTACAATGATGTTAAAGGGAAATCCGCTCAGTTCCCACATTTCCATTCAAAGTCCATAATTCAATAAAGCCAAACATCAAATAAGATACAACATAGTACGAGGAGTCAGACGTGTAGCAAAAAATTGAGAGTTTGACCAAATTGAACATGATATATTACAAGTAACCTTTGTATTCTACTTAATACTTATACATACATAAATATAAATTGTACACAATGATATTTCAATGAAGACAAGAGGAAGGTAATACTGATAGAAACATTTTTTTAGAGTTATCCACAAACTGAGGTGGAGACAAAGATACATAAGTAGCAAGAGAGAGGGAGAGAGTCTAAGAACTTCATTCATAGTTTTCATACTAAACGTTTGCATTTTTGAATGACTTAATTCAAGTTAATGTTATTTTGCCTTTTTGTACTGAAAATTGAAATGAGAAAAGTCATTATAATACAAACTATAAATATTCAAGTCATTAAGACACCGGATAATTAATTCACTGAAAGTATGTCAAACTATATTGACTGCAACTTTATTTTAATAAAAAATAGTGAAACTTTTTGCTTGTCGCTTGTTCACATTGGTTTGAAGCAACGAAGGAGAAAAATCCGAAAAATGAAGAGTATCAGAATTTATTGATCATTTTTTATTCTTCACCTACCGGTTAAGATCATGGTAAAATATGATGAACAAAAATAAATACAAATTTATCTGCTTACATTATTCGACGGTTGACGAGAAGACTGGTTCGCTCCGTGCATGGAGAAAAAGGTCGAATTGTTGGAAGAAATATTCGCCCAAAATTAAATTTCCAGTGTGTATGATGTTTTCTTTTCACAGATTATTGGAATATCAATAATAAAACAATAGAATAAAAAAATTAGATGAATTCCTCAAAACTTTTTTGCAACACACACTTTGCGAATTTAAAAACTATAAAAAATTGTTTCACTATTCACTATATCCACCAAAATTAAACAATTTTTTTTAACGATCTTCTATTCTTGCTTCTTGCACTCACTCTCTTGCAAACCCAAAATCTCAAACAGAGTCTTCGGCTTCAGCTTGTAGCAGTAGGCACAATAAGTAATACAATATCAATATAATAAAAACATGCAAAACAAACCAACTCGCTTCAGGTTGAGCCAGACATCACAACACAACACAAGGCAATCACAATCACTATATCAGCCAGTCTTCTTCCTCTCTCTCGATTCGAGTCCTGTCTTGATGTCTTGATGACGACTCCTTCTGTTGTCCTAAAGTCTCCAATATGCATATATCCCATTCACTTTACTCACTTTGCATTTGTATTGTACATAGATATTTGTATTATGTTGTATTATATTATTCAGAGTTAAAGGTATTGGGGGATATTCTCATTACTTACTATACATATAGGAAGGTGGATAATATTATATTATTATGACGGTATGTAGATGGTAATAGAAAGAAACCACTGCATTATAAATTATAATGGATAATGTCTATCTATATTACCTGTGTAATATTATAAGTACATATTTAAATATCAGTGTTTTGTCCTGTAACAGTGTCGTGTGTTGTGTGTAGTGTATACACTGGGTACTTTGAACTGGTGGAGTTCAAAATATGTAGCATAAAATTACTGGAATAATTCTGCATAATTTTGTGATGATATGAAGGAACCTCCAGCAACCTTGAACTTGAACTGAGCTGGACCAAACACCATCAACACAACGTCCTGTGACAAAGGTGAACAATTCCTGCATGTAGATAAGTATATCCACAAATATCTAAATACTGCATCATATTATTATGAATTATGAAGAAGGTATAGTCGAACTCGAACCTAGGTGTAGAAGAATAGAAAAATGAAAAATAAATTAGGAAATGCATCCAGAGTATACTGGAGTATACTAGAAAAGTAAATAAGTAAATATTATGTACTTTGGAATAATCATGTCTTTTTCTTTTCTGTTGAAGTTGAAATGACATGCTTTTTACATAAAAAATTACCATTCAAGTACCTACCTTAAAGTCTGCTGTAAGCTGTAAGTAACTGTAACAAGCAAATTGTTGAGCATTGAATAATTGAATATAATATATATACTTACACCTAATTAGCTAATAATAGGTTAATAGTTAATATATTAATATTTAATATCGATTCTGTCAGTCTTTTGGAGAGTCTTGATGCCTTGATTAACTTTTCACTTTGGTTAGCTTGGTTCTTGGTTTGTCATGAATTAAGTTTGAAGTTTGAGATACTTTTAGTCTTGTTTTATAATTCTTGCGAACACCAAACATACCCACGGCTATAATCTATAAAATCAGTAATACTGATTACTGATTCAATATAATTTATAGTATTTAAAAAATTGAAATGAACAATGAACTTTTAAATGTGTTTTTGCAATTTCTTCAATTTGCAATTCACAAATTCACAATCAACAATCAACAGTCAGCTGGTTTTTGCATTTGTTCAAAGCAGGACTGAGAAAGTAAAAGTAAAGGATTTCAGAATACATAACATGCACAATAGCACAATGCACAATATTTACTGATTATATTCGATTCAATTTCTTTTCCTCTTCCACCTTCCACCTTTTCGTTTTCGAACTACATAGATTACTAATTACCATTATTATTATAGTATTCCAGTGCAACTTTCGAGTTTTCAAGTATTTATTTAAATTTAAAAATGAAGTACCTTAAATTCAAGGCACCGCATCAAGTTTTGCTTTGAAGATGAGACATGAGACTTTGCTTGCAGTTGTAAAACTGCACTTGCACTTGTGCCGTGTGCCGTGCTTAATTGTTAATGAAGATGTTTGAATTTATATTTTTTGCATTAATATAATGATGATGACTCTTGACAATTTCTTATGATTCTGATTTGGGGCTTTGTAATGACTAATAAGCCATCTTAACTTATCTCAGTTTTACCACAGTTTTGCCAGTACCCGTTTTTTGTTTCAGTACATACTTAAGTATCTACTGATTGATTTCTGATTTATTATGATTTATGATGGCACTTAATTCAAGTGAAACCAGCGCAAAATGGTCAATGGTCAGCTCTATAAAATATAAAACATTGGTAAGGAAAATCGACAGTTTAGTGAAGATTTAAGATGGAGAGTGAAAAAATCTCGCTGCAACCTTTTTTCTCACTTCCGTCACTAAAATTTGCATATTATGTGGAGGAGAAACATTATAAAAATTCATATTCATATAGCGATAGACAACGAGCACATAGTTCACACAGCAGTACATGTAAGTAATAATAATAATAAATTGTACATAAGTATTATATTTAATAAAAATTAAAATCAAGTTTTTTTACACCTATACTATTTTTTATTATCACGTATACATCATGATTTGTAGTGCTGAAGACTGAAGAAGAGAAGCAAATTTATTTGCTTAAAATTTAAATGGCACATTTACAGAAAGAAAAAGGCAGTTGAAATTTTGATAACAGAGCAAGAGCAAACAAAGACGAGCAGCCAGTTTGCTCAATGTAGGTATACATTATACATTATACATAAACAACATCTCAGCACTCAGTACAGCATCGAAACTCAAAAGATTTTACAATCAATATGTATGCTTACAAACAAACTTACAATTAACAAACTATGTGTAACATGTGGAGGAAAGCAACAAAGACGATTGACATCCCGTAAAACATCTTCTCTATAATGTTATTTATTTGTACGCTCCTCTCGTGGACCCAGTCAAGTAAATACTCGCTCACATTCACCAGTAATCAACAATCAACCAGTAATTCTCGTTTTCTCAAACAATATTTGCTTTCTTTACTGTGCTGTATGCTGTATGTACATTAATCGAAATCAAATCTGATGGATATAAGTAATGGAATAATAACAATAATATTGCATTATACCTATATTATTTGTATGGAATATGGGGATGGACGTCAAAGTCAAAGTCACATCTTGTTTCTCTGTACACACTACACACTACACTGGTGCTGAATTGATAATTCTAGTACACTACAAAGTACAATAGAACAATACACAAAATACATATAACATATATAATATGTAAACACACACGCACACGTACTGAATGAACTTTATGATGGCTCAATTTACGGGAAAGAACTTATGAATGTACATGTGTGGTATACTAATAAGTGACAAGTGGAATATTTAATCCAGGACAAATTCAGCTGCGAATGTGTTTGTTAGACAGAACAAAGGAAAAATGTTGGAGATTTTGGAGATTCTAAGCTTTTTGCAAGAAACTCTATGTAAAAGGGAAAAACATTGTGTGTAAGTAAATACTTACATACATAGCAGTGCTTTTTACATTTTATCGAGCTGAATAATAGTAAGTGCATCCATTGACGATTCATTTCCATAGTCATTTTATTTAATGCATATTCACTTCCCTTGGTTTTTATGGGCTTATCTTTGGCTCGAGGGTGACGTCTCCTGTCTTGTCGACTCCTTTCTTGCCGATCTATAATCTATAATCTATACACACAATACAGTAATAATACTTGTGCAGCAGATATAGCGATTTCACTCTTACTTTTTACTTTTCACTCCTCTCTTTTCTCACTGATGACGACTAAAGAATGAAAAATGAAGAAGCATTATGCCTAATGAACTTTGCAAATGATGAGTAAATATTCGGTCCGGTAGTGCCATGTGCTACAGTAATAATTGCATTATTATCACAATTTAATGGATGTGTATAAAGTATAAACTATAAAGTATATAAAGTAAAAAGCATAATATGCGGCGTACTTCCTTATTCCGTAATCCTACTACATAGAATACTGGTAAACTTGGGATTTTTCCAGACAAGAACAAGGATCAAGGAACACAAGAAGCAGGTAGCAGAGTGTAGCAGATTTTATTGTTGAACAGTGCTAATTTTCAGTTCGCATAATTACTTACATTTCATATTGTTTGTAGGTTAGTGCTGTAAGTATGAACTATGAATATTTGTAACACTTATAATATCAAAAATTGACACACAGTTTGTATGCTGTGTTTTACCATTTTAATTTTTGATGTTAGTTGATATTATGCCAATCGCCAATGGTTGACTGTTGATGTATAACATGAGGTCTGAGTTTCAACTCTCAAAGTTTACGACCCGGTCCTTGCCAATAATCGTGAATCGTGAAGCTAACTAACAATAAATACATTTTGGTTTTGCTGAGTTCTCGAGTCCAAGTCATGAATTTTGTCTCCTTATTTAGTTATCAGCGTTTGAATTTATGTCGTGTATGTTGTATGTATGTATTATATGTGTATTTATTTTACTACGTACTGATTTGACTCATAATTCTCGTAATTATATAATCAAAAATGTAAATACATTAAATATTATTATTGGAAATATCAAATCCCTTGCCTTGGCTTCCTTCCTCCACGGCCAGACCTCAACTTTTCATTTTCCCATATTTACATACATAATAAAATATGTGCACATATTTTTGTCGACACCAAAACCAAAATAAAAGACTCTGTTTTCTCATTTCTCATTCTATATTGTAGTGTTAAAGTCAAGCATATTTTAACATTATGCTTCACCTATGTATGTATATGTATGGTCTGACATGGAGCTATAAATAAAAAATAAATGAGCAACTTCATACTTATTGGCTTCATAATTCTTGAGCAGTGAGCAGGATAATACATAGCACATTTACAGGTAAGTAGTAAATAGTAAGTACTCGTATAGTATAGAAGGGTATGTTTTGACTCCCCTTGCACATGAATATTAGTGACAATCTTAAATTTTACTATTATGGTTATTATTTGCCTCACAATGCATGTATACACATATCGACAGTATTAACTATAAGCAAGATACATAGTTAACCAACTGACCAAATCTCCAATTTGGTCAGTTGGCTAACTTACAGGCATTTGCAGCTCCTTTAAATTTTTCCTGTGTATTTTCAATTTTCCCTGAAGACTGAAGGCAGCGTGACCGTCGGACTTGTACACATACATACAAGTTGAGCAGATCAGAGTAAAAAAACATAAATTCGACAACTCAGACAACAAACGTGAGGTTGAGTGCTTGAACTTTCAAATATGCTCATAATATAAATATTATTACCGACTAAATATTATTTTAAAAGTTAGAATATGCAGTATGCAGTATAATATTTTGTAAAGTACAGCACAAGGATTACTAACCCATAATTTAGTCGACTTGCTTTTATGATTCTGCATTCCGCATCAATACAAAGTGGTCGAGGCACGACCAAAATCGATACATGCACAGTAAGCATAATTATAGCATGCATTATGTATTTAGTATTTATGTATGTATGTGCAGATAAAAATGTATGCAAAGCCTGCGAAAAAATGAGCTGAAAAGGTGCAAATAGTTCCAAAATTATGGATTGTGCTATTTTTCATCTTTTATTTTACCGGCTAAAAAGATAAAACCTGATTATAGATCGCAGATTGCCGATCGACAAAATCATGTGCAACAATTAGTACTCAATGTGCAAAAATTTGCAACTTGATTGTACTAACTACATACACGAAAGTACTACTACAGTAGTTATGATAATGCTATGTGTACAATGTACAGTGAATAATTGCATCTGGTTTTACTACAGATTATACGGTTTTACTCTAACCCTATGCATGTTGTTTACCTATTTTCATTTTCATTAGTGCTCTATTTTTGCAAACGTTGCTGCATGCTTTTACTCTGAACTCAAAATAATCAACTAGCGATAAGCTGCACGAGCAAGTTGGATTATTTGGAGGATGAATAAAATACTGAATCAGAAATCAGAATGCATATTTACAAGTATGTATACTTAAGAAACTTGAAGTACGGCTGATGTATCATGTTTGGCTCATAATAGTTAGTAAGTTAACGTTGAATGTGTAAAGAAATGCACATAGTATGTATGTATAGTTATGAGTTATATGAGTATGAATAAACGAACGTCACGAATGATTTTGATGAACCTTGAACTTGGCTGCCTTCCATTTAGCATTAATTATAAATACATGCATACACAAGAACAAATTATGCACAGTCAAATGCAACGTATTATAATACCAATTGATGCATATTTTAGTACTGTTTACTGTTCATCATGTGTGTGGAAAATAAAACTGCTTTTCCCTGCCACATATGTTCAAATACATTCAGTATGTATCTAGAAAAAGCAAAGTGTTACTGTGTAAAATATTATTTGTACAGTTTACTAATTATAAGCACATATTTCATATTTCAAGCTATCATTTCTTGCGATTGCGACTCAACAAAATGCTTACTTGATGTACTTATGTAATATTAGATATACTATTTATTGCCTGCTGCCGGTTGCCTATATTGACCTATAAAGAAAGTTGTATCTTTTTATCTCATTTCAAGTACCCTTCTACTCCTTTTAGAAAAAGAAAAAAACCCAGAATTTCTATGCACCATAAAAATAAATGTTTACCTATGTATCGTATAATAAACAGTAATAAAAATGTAGAAACGGGAAATTTTTTATAATTTTAACTCGAAAGCCCCTGTTTTTGGAATTTCCGATATAATATAAATCTCTAATATCTTACATATGTATTATATCAGTATATACTTACATAGTATGTAATACATACACATAACATATAAGTTCATAATGATATTATGAACTTATGAACTTATAATGTAATAGATAATAGAGGTACCTTTGAAGTATTATGTATATAGCAAAAAAATATGTGTTTTTGGGCTTTCGGATCACTGGGCAAGATGAGATAAAAGTAAGCTGAAGCTGAAGCTAAAGTTGGTCTCGTGTCTTGTGTCTCATTTTGTTGGTAAATACTTCTATGTATAATTATTATATCATATCATTGATGACAATGATTGCACTTTCGGGGGAAAATTTCCAACAAAACATAGTTTTGTGAGTATTGTGAATAAGAAATAAGAGCATGCTTAATGCGTATGAAATGTCCAATTTTGACCAGGGTTGCTGAACTCTGTGCAGTTCAAGTTCCAAAATAATAAATAAACAAGGTGGAAATACCGAAAGACCATTTTCTTACTTGTAGAATACATTTTTCCGTTCCATACAATCTAGCTTCATACATGTATACAGTATATATTATACTGTATTATAGTATGCATTATGCATGTAGTCTGTACTTCCCTCGTAATACGTACAACTTAAGTTCAATGTTCATCATCATACCTTTAGCCTTTACTCAATCTTATGCTGTATGCTCTCTTACTCTTAATTTATACATAATACATACTAATGGTGTTCCCTTTTCACCTTTGGGGATTTTGCCTTTATCTATCTACACCTATGATATTATGCATCATTTTACATACAATTTATGCTTTTGTTTCCGACTTTTCCATGCTAGATTCAAAATATAATACAAGATACCACAGATACAAAGATGGGACTTTATATGCACAATACACAATACACATATTTTGTATTTGTACTCACAGCTCTGGTATGTGGTATGCGAAACACATTTCAATATTATTTATCATTCTAAAGTTTTGTGTTTTGTGTGTAAATATGTATGTACAGTGTACGAGCTATTGGAATAGGACTAGGACCATAAAATATAGGAATGGATGTAATAATTAAGTACCTAAGTATAATCGTAAGGGCGTAAAGGTACTTGCATATTATTTGTAAGCTGTTGGTCCAGTGAACTGTTCTCTTGATTACCCTTCATTCATTCACGCATTTACACATTCACATACTGAGATGGACGTCCGGTCCATCTCAGGATCAATGACCAATAAATATGCAATGTCAATGTTTATTTATGCATCTGCGGGACGGGAACTTCCCGTTTCCCGGCAGTCCCAGCTCCCGCATATTTGAAAGGCATTTGCCATGGATACTTTCTTTCGCAGCTTATTGATCAAGCACGAATTTATTTTCGGAGTTTTATTTTTTGACGACATCAACTTCTTCAGGCTTCCGGCCACATGCATCGGATTTCTTTCGGTGTATAGGTTGTAGGTTGGCTAAAAAAGATCGTCGACTCTTGCTCTTCCATTGTTGCACATAAAATTACCAACTCTGGAGGTTCATCAAAGTGTCTCAACTTTGAACTTGTGCTCCTTTTTAGTTAGATCTCATATCTCATCATCATCATCATACGATATCTCGGCTAAATATTTTGCTAACCAAGGGCAAGATTGGTTAAAGTTTCCTACACGCTAAAGATGAACTCCTGGTCCTGGGCTCCGATGACCACAAGCAACAGCGCCTACGGAAATTTTCCCATCAACCTAAAGGCCGGAGCTTCCGGTGTAAGTACAAATACTCAAAACTTTATGAGCGACCCTCAACAACTCCTTCAACAGCAAGCACAAATGCAATTACAACAACAACAACAAATAATACAGCAGCAACAACAACCGCAGTTTGCTCCGTACCACTTTCAACCTCCTCAACAGCCAGTATCATCAGGACAAGGTCATGGAGGTCAAAACCACAATTATTTCCAGAACAGGGTCAAGGTCATGGAGGTCAAAACCACAATTATGTCCAGAACCAGGGTCAAGGTCAGAAGGGACAAAATCCGACAGCAGCAGAGCAAGAGCCTCAAGTTGAATACTTGACGGGAGCGGATGCGATGGCCGTTTTGAAAAAGATTGACCCCAACTATCAATTCATGTACCAATATCCGGATCCAGGTGCCCCCGGGTCAGGGTCAAGGTCAGGCTCAGAGCCCGTGTCTCAAAACATGATGCCCATGATGATGGAAGTGGGCTCGGGAGAAAGTATGTACAACAATCAGCATCAGCACCAACCACAACAACAGTCGGCCAGTTCCGAGGTCAAAGTTCAAAATGCAGAGCCCAACTCGAATCCACAGGGGAAACAAACAAAAAATGTGGCCTTTGCCGATGGGCCGAATGTAATATGATAATTAACTAAAAACGATTGATAATATTTTATAAATCATAAGAAAATTTAAATTTTGATTGAGTTTCTGATTGACAATTAACAGGCGGATAAAACCACCAAAAGATTGTACAAGGCCCGATCGTACGCCGGAAGTCGTCAAATTCCTCCACAGCAACTTGCCACCTCCGTGTATCAAATGCCGCCGCTGGCTCGACCCACTCCAAGTCCAAGCTCGCCCAGCGTCCATCCCCAAAACCCACAAAACAGTCATACACATGCCAAAGCCTTGTCTTCTCAGGTCAGGCGGATGAACAATAAAAAACTGAATTTCAAGCTGTGTGGCAAGTGCTCCAAGTGCAAGATGATCCAGGGCGAGAGCCCAACACCATCACAATCCAATTTAGTCAACCACCAAAACAACAGCAATGTTATAGGTGGTTCATCGCCCTCTGGAAATTTGGCGGTTCAGAGTCGACACGTTCCTGGTCATGGTCTGGTTAGGGCCGGTGGACCTCTGGGTCGAGGTCACTCGGCCACAATTTTTCCGCGCTAAAATGCGTCATTTTTTGAACAATTTTCATCGCGACAATCGAAAAACAATATTCAATCATATAATATAATATGCAATCTAACTCTGTTTTATTCTGGAAAAGTTGTACATTGTACAAACACATAAAAATAGAAAAGGTCGACAGAATAACGAATATTATATATCATCTGCATTTTACTACGTGATAATAATTTGTAATTTGACAGATTATCTGAGTGAATACTTGATGAATTCATCATCTAGTAAATAAAGCCAATGATTTGAAGTAAAAAATAAAGAAATATAAAATATACAAAGCAATAGAAGTTTACATTGAACAATGAACAGTGTAAAATATAAAACCATACAATATTTTTCTCTCTTCCTCCTTCAACTAGTCTGGATTTTTCTGGCTTGATTTGTAGCATAAACATACGTTACTTGTTATTTTCACCCCTATCCCCTATCGGCATTGCTATTGTTCGTGTTCATCAGGCATACATAATATGATGTGTGCATTGTTGTGATAAAGTCAGGTTGGTTTTATACTTTGGTGAGAAATTTGATATTACTTATTCAAAAGTATAATCAGCATGAATAAAATTGTCCGATTGAACAGGCATTTCATTTATTGGCATCATTTATCAATTATTTGAAGACTGGTGATTGATGATATCATATTATGATGTACAAGAATAAGAATAGAGTGAGAAATAAAGCAATTTTGAAACTCCAATGCCTGCACATCACTCACAATACAAAGAAAGAGCAAAGGCAATGTAAAATTGAATGTTTTTATTGTTTGTTGATATTTTTTTATCGATATCAATAAATAATGATATGTAGGTATTTTGATACGAGAGGAGAGATGCGTTTTATTTCTGTTTGGCTACACTTTCGCTTTTGCAGCTGCTCTACTTACATTTTGATCATCTTGAATCTTGATTTCCTTATTTAACGACTTGTGGAGTTTTTTAGTTTGAGCATACATATTTACATACAACGGGGGTTAAGTATAAAAGTAAGTCATGTATCATTGATCATTGTATCTTACTTATAAACAAGAACAGTATTTATCAGTATAAACAAACTTTATTGAATGAAAGGAGTCATCATCATGATATTATGATAATAAAGTTGAAAGTAAAATAGAAGATGCATTCATGTGGAGATGCATAATAATAATATGAAAAGGTATTTATAATTTATATGTATAACTTATACCTTTTACCTTTACTATTTAGATGATTGTGTATAGGATGGAAAATGGAATGATTCGCCGAGGAAAAAAGTTGTTTGCTTATGGAAGTATAATGAACGCAGTTGCC
>JAQIVE010003991.1:0-15437 GCA_034698285.1 Sminthurinus bimaculatus | reverse complement strand
TCGAATTTGTTCAAATAAAAACACTGGTGTATTTCGTTGGATTTTAAAAGTTCAACGCCGCTTTATTAGAAACGGATCTGAGAGAGAGGTCCTTAAACGTAGATGCTTTGATTGTAGTGGCATGCATGCTCATTTGTAGCTTGTAATGGATTGTCAGTCGATTGTTTTTGAAATTAGGAATTTAGTAAAAGTTTTTTTTAATGAGATATTTTTCTTTGCCAGTTTACACACAAAAGTGTAAAAGTAAGAGGCTCCTAAAACGTTGAAAGTAGGAAAACAGGACAGTTACAGTGACAGTGACGAGACAGAGACTTTATTCAAAATGCAAAATAAGGACGTAATCAGTGGAATTTTGTATTTTTTATTAATCTTACAGCAGATTTCGAATTTGAATCTGGCTGCTCTGTACTCTGTACCTTCTCATCGGTGGGTTGGCTTTTGCTTTACTCAGTTTTGGGGGCGAAGTGATTTGGCGGAAAATAAGTAAATTGTAAATTAACTCCTGAAACGGGAATTAAATTAACATTACCTTCTTCTTATTCCCCATTTGCTGATAAGTGCTGTATCAAAACTCCGGTCTCGATGATTTGGAGGCTGGTCATACAGAAAAACGGATGTAACCGGCGTCGAAATCATGAAAATTAGAACACTGTGGTATTGCGCCGAGTTTCGAAAGTTGAACGCCGTTTACTTGTTTTTGAGTGGCAGTTACATATTCTGAGTGTATAGACAGTTTAATGTAATTGACGTTAATGGTTTTGACGACGTTTCCATTTTCCATCAAAATTCAAAAGAATATCAAAAAATTATTGTTTCACAAGTAGTTACGAAAGTCCGCAGAATATCGCAAAAAAAATACGACGGTACCAATAAATAAACCAATAAAATCCTACAGCCACAACCGAAAAATACTGATTATAATTAATAAATTTTAATTTTCATGATGTACCTGCACACCTTTTTTATTACATGTTAAACTTTGTCAATTACTCGCAAATCATTTTGGGCCCCTGCCACCGTCTCATTTTTCCAAAATTTGGTGCACACTAATATTTTTTAAATAATGTACAAATCCTCATGTCACTTGCAAGTTAGGATTTGGCATAATTTTAATCTTTTACATATACTTTTAAACCTACAATATTTTATATACTCAAGTTCTCCATTCCACAGCAATTGACTATGCATCACGATCGTGACGGCCGTAATTCAATAAAGTTGGCCCCAAAATAGTGTGTAAATCTGCAAAGCTTTGCATATACAAGTAAAGTATAAAACATCCTCGTACATCATACATACAATAAAAAAGAAACGCATGCAAAAATGTTGTATATCATACAAATAGGTAAACGAGGACATGAAGAATGACTGCGAGGAATTTGGATGCACTCGGGCGTTTTCTCCTTGAACATTCCGCATTTTCAAAAATAAAATAAATGAGAGCTATGCATGTAGATTGAAGATTGAAGATAGGCTGGGACGGGAAAATTGAGATTGATTAAAAATCAACTACGTATATATAGATGTGGAGTCGGGTGGATATTTATTTTCATTACGTGTGGATGGGGATGTGAATTATGGAATGTGCATACTGTACATACGTTGTACTCGCTCATATGACTTTAACTCTTATAAAATATGCAGCCTGTACTTACACATATAAAATATCTATAATGCAATATTAATATGTCAGTGAAAATATGTCCGCTAATTCTAATTCTAATTCAGCCTGAACTGAGCTGGCTGCTCTGATGTGCTCAAGTATTTGATTTTGATCGGATCTTCTGGATCCGATCCGATGCAATGCAATGCAATGTGATCTGTTGTGTTGTGGATTGTGGTTGATGCTCTTTTCTCATCTTCATTTTCATTTTCCCGTCGGTTAGATTTAGATTTGCAACCTAACACAATAAATATGTACAATGTACATGTAGGCTCATAATTTAAGTCTGGAGTTGCTCCAAATAAAGATCTCACTCAAGCCAAGCCACGGTCTGGCTGGAGTAAAAGTAACCATACAGTAAAATAAAAGATCAAGTTGGGCTTGCCACATGTCTTCTTGTGCGATCGTGTTGTTCCATATATTTTGTGAGTGTAAGTATGTATGTATGTATCAACTCGCAGTTGCCCCATCCAATCCACTCAAAATTCTATCTGTATTTAAAGTTCTCTCTCTCTCTCTCTCTCTAGCCAAACCAAACCAAGCCGAGTCAATCCAATGAAAATTCAATTGGATGAAAATTGCATTTGGTCGACGTGGACTGGGACTCCGTAAGTGCATGCATGTGAGTAAGTAAGTTGAGATCTCTGGAGCTGCCTCGTTTTTTCCCCGTTATTTTTTTTCTGGGGAGGCAACGGGAAACGAGAATGAGACGCGGTCGGTTGAGCTGATGGTGAGTTGAGTTGAGGGTTTGAGTCAAGTGGCTGATGTGAACATGTATGTATGTGCTGGCTGCTGGCTGATCTTGATGTTGATTTGGATTGGGGAATGTAAATGTGGATGCGTGGATTTTCCGCGAATTTTTATTCCCTATTCTGTGTATTATACTATACATTATACATGTATTTATATTTACAGCTTATTCTTACAGTTGAGTCTGTGTATGTATTCGTGTGTTTTTAGAGCGAGTTGGAGTTGGACGTAATCGGGACGTAATAAGTTCAATCCGCGGTTCGGTTTCGCTCCGCTCAACTTGACTCGAATTTGGCCTGAGCTGTCTCCAGCTCGTTGTTTGTTCTTTGGGCGGACAATATAACATAATAGGTAGGGCAGAATGTGTGTGTGTGTGTGTGTGTATTGTAAAATAGGGTACAGTGGAGTCGCCTGATGCTTAGGGTCATGTGAGAGCAATAATGGTCAGTTTTCAAAACTGTTTTGCTTTCAGCAGTTTGCAGTTTCAGCAAATGCTCTGTTTGAATTCCCGTGTTAGATGGGTCATCTTTTAGATTTTGAATTCTCACGAAAAAAAATATCAGGCTATATTTCTCAATGCCAAATGACGTTTGGAGAGAAAGGACTTTCTTTACAAAGATATCGGGCTAAGGCATCTTGGATAGTGACGAGCGGCGTCGAAGTTTTACAAATTCCTAAAATGAAACAGCGACATTATACATAGTTTTACCAAATTTCGTTTTCGACACTTTAGCATGGGGAATAATAACCTACACACCATTTAATTCAGGAGGTCAAAATCTACAAAATTGTGTACTTAGGTCACGGTCAAATACGAATTTCAGCTGGGCACACTAGCAAATCTATAAAAGATAGTTAAATTTTGCATACATGCTACACGCACTACGCAAAAATATTTAAAGTTGGCCCATTTGTCTAAAATATTTCAGGGTACCATGAAGGCCCCTAAAATATCAACGACCGGCTGTCGAGTACTTTCAAATGCCCGGTACGAGAACAAGAACAAGATCAACAACTACTAACATTGGTCAAAGTTGTATGTGTAGACTGTAGACGTAGAGTTGCCGAGTCTGGAGTAGAGTAGATGGTGACGGGAAGAGTGATTGCCACAATGCCTGCATTTCTCCCAATCTTTCACTATAAATTTCGTCCAGAGAGAGCAAAAGAGAGAGAGCGTGAGACAGAGAAATAGAATTCAACATCCAACTACAACTATGTACAATTTACAAGTATCTACAACAACTCTCTAGTCTCTAGCCATGCCTAGGACTATGGACTATGTACGATGTACAATTTGGACTGAATTTCTCTCCTTTTTCTCTGTTGGCCAAGTGTGAACTTTTGCACTGCAAACATTAATTTTTATTGAAGGAGAGCAAACTGTAGTGGAGCTAAGGACATACATATTTAGTTCGACTTGTTTCAAACGTGTGTACATTATACATTATACATATATCCCCGTAAATTTATACACCATGTAAATATAATATATTCCCATATGTATGCATGTATTTGTTTGATATTTGTCTGGTTCTGGTTCTAGTTCTAGTTTTAGCTCAACTTGTTCTTGCATACACATACATTGTATTATTTGTGGAGGCTGCCGCGATGCAGTCTTTTAGCCCTCCAATTTGTATGTGTCAGCACGGAATTGACTGTATGCACATTTTTAAGTGTATGTACAATGTACAGTGTGTAGTGTGTATGTAAATATATATTTACATTGACATACATAAGCTGTCCCTACATATCTATTACTACTTATAATTTATTAGGCTAGAGCCAGACTTCGACTTCGACTTGAGACCATGTCGATGGAACTAGTGAATACTGATGACGACAGACAAGTTTTTCTACGGGAGAAAATTAGATTTTCCTTTGAATAAGAAGAGGAGTAGGAAATAATAATATATAAAGTGTGGAAATACATTTTTGGCCTGCATAAATATAATATAAATAGGCCAGAATCTTCTTGTTACAGCCGCCTTTGTACATTGTATGTAGTATGTACACATTATTTTATTCTTTAATGCGTTTTGCAGATGAAAGAGGCGGAAAGTCGGTTTGTTGATGGGTCAATGAGATTTCCTGCTGAGAAAATTAGAGATAATTTCTTTGCATTTCGAGTGTACTGCAGTTTTTCATCCAATTTTCCAGGAGCTGTACCTAAAACAGAAGAAACAGGAAGCTCAAAAACCTGGTTAACGTCTTTCATCTTTATTTTATAAATATTATTATTATTATTAGGGCAGTAAATAGTAAAGTTAGTTAAGTACGAGGTTTCAAATGAAATGAAAAATGAATTTTGATGGTTAAATAATCAGAAACATTATAAACTGTAGGCTGTAAACATTTCCGAGGTTTTATGTATTAAACTTTGATATATTTTTATTATTTATCCATTCTTCATTTCATTTCCATTTTTCATATTATAATGACTTTGCGTGATCACATACATGTATAATGTATATAGTATATGTAAATATGTATATTATTATTATTATATGGTATTTTTTTCATATAATAATAATATCAACAATAATATCTGCATAATATAATCTGTGTATATACTTATTATTATATATTAAATTTCATATTTTATACCATCATGATAATAAATAGGTTTTGATTCTTCTTGTTGATATCTTCTCTTCTTCTTCTTCTTCTTCATTTGCACTTACAACTTATAAAGCTAGTAGTATAATCGTAGTAATATTAAATAGTTAAATATTAATATAATTTACATCTTCTGTAACCTTAATGTTTTTATATTTGATAACAGACTGTAGACTTACATTTAATTTTGTAGGTGTGCGTGTGTACGGTACAGTATACACACGCTGTTGTGCGTACATTTTTGAAACGCTTTTTGTATTTTTTTCGACGAGGCTAAATCCATGTCAAAGGTCAATGTAAGAAACTTTTTCAATTTGATATACATATATTATAATCCATGATCAATGATTACGCTTTTCCCTTTGTTTGTATTTGTGTCATTTTTAAAACGTAGTGGTTTTTAGTCGACATTTCACTCGAACCTCGTCAAGTATTTTTACTAAAAACCATTTTCAATTAAGAATTCAGATAAAAACTAAACCTTCTAGTCTGTTAAAAGGGGGAGCATCATACAAAACCAAATATTGCATGTTTTTATGTAGCAGTCGATGACAGATACTGCTCCTGATTTAACATTGTACATGGTTGTAGATTAAATATTTTAATTATGTATGTAATAATAAATACTGCGAAATACCAAATATTTGTATACCGTATAATATTGTATTGAATAGAGAACTTCTGCAAGATCAAATTCAACTTGAGGCTTTTGGGATTCATGAACAAAAAAAGGAAGTCTTAAAAAATCCTGAAAACTCTGAACCTCAAAAGCTAGCAGATTACAAAATTGATTTTGCAGAACCTCTCGAATACAAATTTTAGGCCTTGAAAAACATTTTTAAAAATAAAATTATGGGCTATAGAATAAAATTGCTATTATGTATTATGTATTTACAAGTATATTATGATATAAATATTATCGTGGTTTTAAAGTTCAACTTATCTTTTATCTGATAACAAATTACACTCTATACACTGCACAAAGCAACCTAGTCATAATAACAAGAACAACATATAATATGTATTTTCATTTTAAACCTATGATATAACATTGACGAGAAGTAAGTACTTACTTATTACTTACATACCTTTTAAAACGTTCAATAAAATAATTTAATGTTGGTGATGCCAAAGTCTAGAAAAATAAACGAGAACAAAGAACACAAAAACAATCATCTCTCAATCTTTTACTTTTCCACAAACGTAAGTCCCAGACCCATCAAGATTTGTCATTTCATGTTTAAAATTCAAAATAAGATAACTTTATCTTATATCTACCTTTTTCTGAAGGAAGCACGAGCACGAGTGCACCAAACACCGAATACCGACTAATATTGAATAACTTCTACAACTTAAATATTACATTTGTATTGCTCAACCATTGATCAACCTCTTTGAGTTCCACTACCATTCTTGACTCTTGATACTGTTCTAGAAACCATCATCGAATCATCAAACCATTCCCAGTATCTCTCTTTAGAATGTGGCAGTCCTGAGTTGAAAAAAGTGATACCCTTGTAGCCATCTGAGATTCAAATTTCAAAACGCGCGAATCGCAGAAAAAAAATAAAAAATCATAGTCATATAAGTTGCAAAGTACGAGATGCATGTTTGTCCGTTTTCGTTTCTTAGTTTCAATCATATAAGTTTATTTCAAAGCGTAAAAAGAATACACAGTACAACATTGTATTTTGCATAAATTATAATTATTTTAGGATAATTTTTATTTTAAAAATTTGTTATTTTATTAAGCCGATTTTAGGCAACCTGGGGAAGGATAGGGGAGGCAAAATTATAAAAAACATATAGGACACGATTCGCTTCAGATTTAGTACAGAGATTTTGTATTATACGAAAAACATTTTGTGAAAGGGCGCCTTTTGACCTTAAAAAGGTCACCTGAAATGATCAAAGGTCAAATTTTAAAGTTACCGGGGAAATTCTGAAAAAATTAGGGTAATGCAGAAATATATGCTGAGTATTTTTAAAAAACCAAGCAACGCATTATGAACTCCCGTTTGACCTCTAGAGGCCACCAAAAAAATTTAAAGGTCAAATTATTAAATGGGCAGTAAAACCGGAAAAAATTCAGGTTGGCGCGGAATTTTATACTCATCCATGTTTTTTAAATAGCCAACATATTGTGACCTCTCGTTTGACCTCTGGAGGTCACCAAAAAAATTTAACGGTCAAAAATCAAAGTTGACGGGAAAAATCCGGGCAAAATCAGGGAGTATTTTTTTTTGTAAACCCAACACATTGTGACCTCCAGAGGTCACAAGGTGGTTCATAAATTAAAAAAATAAGCATTATTCGTACTATAATTCCTTGTAATATTAAATGTGAAAAATCAAATCAAGTTTTAAAAAACAATCAAAAACCACATATCACGGGCTACGAGTTGGCTCGAAGGGCCACTTGTTTACACACACGTTATAACAACTTGGCTTCTTATTTTATCGATCGAACACTCCCTCACTCTCCACATACTGAGAAAAGCATTCATATTCAAAGCATACATATGAATTGGGCACATACGAGTAAAAGCGGGATTGAGGTAATGTGTTCATCACATTGTCTGCTGTATAAATATTAAAAACTAAATACAAATAGCACATTTCAATTAAATTGAAAACATCTTTCAAATCCAGAATTTCATCAACTTTAAACAACATACGTATATATAAACAACCGGGGTTTACTCCCAAAGTGAAAACAGAAATGGTCGTGGGAAAAACAGGAATTTCTGTACAGCAAATATTTGCCATTTGGTTGTAAGTATATTTTTATCGTTGTTGTTGAGCATGTACTATTTTTTTAAATAATTATAAAATATCATTGTGAACTTCTGAGTGTACATATTTATGCAATCGAATATTTCTATGGTACTTGCCCTACGGTTACCCCAACTTTAAAATCAACAATAATAATAATCCAACCGTAATATTGCCATGGGAATACGCGATTCTGATGTATTCAGGTACTGTACCGATAGTAAACTATCAGTGTCAAGGCGTCGGAGATAGAGCGTGTAGGTACAGTATTGATATGTCAGTGGTTGTCTGCGTTGTTGAAGGCCCAGTTTATGTTTGACATTATAAATCTGTTTTGGCCAAGACACGCGGGTGTCCATTAAACACTAGATCAGGAGGAACTTTTTGTTCCAGGTTACAGAGTACTGATTATTTCCTTCTTGTATGTATTTTATCAAACAAGGAGGAAACAATCCGAATTCTTGTAGCTATATAGGTAGCCTCATTATGTACATAGTCCAAGTTCCGCTGTCTATTATATCATGTATATAAAGTTCAAGTTCTGGCGTATGTTATATCATGTATATAAAGTTCAAGTTCTGGCGTATGTTATATCATGTATATAAAGTTCAAGTTCTGGTGTATGTTATATCATGTATATAAAGTTCAAGTTCTGGTGTATGTTATATCATGTATACAAAGGTCAAGTTCTGGTGTATGTTATATCATGTATACAAAGGTCAAGTTCTGGTGTATGTTATATCATGTATATAAAGTTCTACTGCTACCCACCACTCCATAGAAGTTTCTTTAACTGAAATGTGCATGTTTTACTAGTAATGGATAAAAATTAGCGCAGTGCGGATATAGAAGACCAAATATGGTTCACTGCTTCCAAATTTCCAAAAACCGTAAAAACCGAATGAAAACTGTGTAATGGTTTTTTACCTGGTACAATCTCAAAAAAAATATCCAACCTCACCATTTTGTGTCAATGCAAGCATTTCATTTGACCTGCTTGTACCACCTTACATTAAAAAATAACCATTATGAAGAAAAACATTGCAAAAATTTGTGCAAGCTTGAAAAACATTTACATCACAAATACTTGATATAGTATTCTTTCAAACCCCTGTATACACTTTTTCATATAATCACGATTTTTTTGTGGTTTGGACTGAGAAGGCAAATAAGCATTTTTGGGTTAAATTTTTAATTGAAAGTTCTGAAAGGTTTTCGTATTTGGTATTTTCTAAATCCTTTTTGCATTGTCATCCGGATTCCGATACTTGTGCTTACATGTTATTTCCACAGAACTGAACTTTAAATACAACGTTTTAACATCTTGACCTACAACCGCATTGATACTTTTGTTGGTTAAAAGTTGTTGCTGTTACACAGCCCTTGGGATGCCACCTGATAGACCATGCCCAATCGGCCGGAAGCAGAGAGTCAACCCTTGGACGAACTCGTGGCTCGTTCTTTCTGAATTCAACATCGACTTTCCCATCCGAGAACCGCGGCAGTTTTTTGAGTTCGAACGCCTAATTCCAGCGACTGCAACCCTTCAAAGTGTTAACCTAAAGGACTTTCGACTTCTGATCCTTGACGGCGTAAAGAGGGAGATAATAGTCAATTGTGACCTCAGTCAAATTCAGATGAAGAGAGATGCCAAAGACCCATACAAAGGCAGATACGTTGTGATTGGCTCCGAAGGAACGCCTAATGTAGACATGACGTTTGACCAGTGCACCAAATCATGGGAGGTAGACACTCATTTCATTCCAAAAGGCAAGCATCCACAAGGTCCCTACGCCATGGCTCTTGTTTTGAATAGAACCCCTGGGTACTTAAAAAACTTGGACCTACTTAGGCCAACGGTTCCAGTAGGGGAAAACAGAGTGTTTCCTCTTAACCTTGATAACGTGGAACTTGGGCGTGGGCGGTATCCTCCTAAAAAGGTCATCCGCGACAATCTGCAAGAATTTGTCGTTTTTGGTGGAGATACCTCCTACGAGGCTTGTCAAGTGTTTCATGAGATCACGGATGGCTGGATGAATAGAGATGACAGTTTAATAGTCCGAGATTATCAGGGACGGCAAAGTGGGCCAGACTTCAGTGTTAACTGGTGCGACCGGCGTGTAAGTGCGCCATTTTCGGCGTCCATGTTTATGTACTCAGTTCTTACACCAGGAACGCTCAATAAATGTCACAATGTAGCTTTTGATTTTTGGACGGCTATTGACATGAATAGGTTTTCTCCACCGAATACTCTTGCCCAACCGATTGTCAATCCACAGGAGGAATGCTACGCCTACCGAAATGCCGAAAATCGATTTAGAGAAATCGATGTAAATGCATATTCGGAAGCTATTGTCAACAAGTTTCAAAGACGAGATCCAGAGGTTGTGCCCGTTGCTGCTGAAAGTCTCCGACTACTACAAAACTGTGGCGAGTTTCCTGCACATTTAAAAGAAATCATCCAACAGCAAGGGGAAATTTTACCAGTAGGCTTGATGCTTTCAGAACCATATTGTACATGGCTGGACTATATTCCCATTTTAAATGTTTTTGGAACATATGTTGACAGTCCAATGCGATGTAGGATATGCAACGATCTTTTAAACAACATTTTCCCGGATGATTTCTACAAGGAAGATATCTTCCGGAAACATCCAATAGTATCCGATGCAGGCTACATTAGGCCATACAATGAAAATCATAAGAGGCAAACAAAGAGTAAAAATAAACAACATCTTGAGGAGCATGTTACATACTTCACGCACCTTATTGCACTTCAGTTGAAAGCGCATCTTGTACAAGGTTTGACGGTACAGGAAGCAAAAGTAAGGATGATGAAAGAAAAGGGTCCATACCGGGATTATTTTCAAGCCACAATTAATCTGTATTATTCCGTAGTACAAGCGATAAAAATGAATCTACCGTTCTCAAAGTTCCAACCTTTACAAGAGCTGTTGCGCTTCTACGATGTTGAAACTGGAATTCTTTTCCGATCTCCGAAGTACATGCGCCTCATGTCCATGACAATTGGTAAAGTACTTCGGAATCAATTTATTTCTGACATGAAGGCTCGGCCACAAGAGTTTTCCATTCAGATGGACACTTCTACTGATATCAGAAGAGTTCATACAATGGTAGTTATAATTTACTACTTTGACAAAGATATGAAAAACATTCCACACTTGTACAAAGTCATTCAACTTAGTGCCAATTTGAAGGCGGTAACATTGTTCGAACAATTAAAAGCACAAATTGTGGAAGATGGCCTGGAAGAAATATTTCGGCAAAAGCTTACGGGCTTTAGTTCAGATGGTGAAGTTAAGTTCAAATCTGCGATGAAAAGGCTTTTGACGAATTATGTCGGTGGGAGATTTATTTTAGGTGTTCATTGCTTGAGTCACCGTTTGGAAATATCTCTAAAAAATATGTACAAAAAGCAGGATTATTTTCGAGATATTGACGAAAATGTAATCAACAAGCTCTATCACTTTTACAAAAAGTCATCCAAAGCTGCATCTCATTTGCAAGACACAATTAAGAAGTGCAAGGACAATCCTTTTACCTTTAATTTTCTATACCCAGTTAGATGGATCAATTCTCGTTTTATTCAGTTAGAAAAAATTTACAATAAATACGGCATCCTCCTTTTGGACTTACACCAGATTGTTCTCCGTAGACTTGTCACGATTTCGGATTACAATCTTCAGAGTGGAGCTTCGGACTTGATTGAAATTTTGACGGACCGAAACTTCATTCTCCACTTAGGCTTCCTGCTAGACTATACAGCTATTCTAAAAGAGTTATCCCTGGAACTTCAAAAAACATCGACGACATTAATAGGGAAAACACTCGAGGGTGACCGAGTGCGACAAAGACTTCATGACATGAAAACAAGAGACGGTAGATTTCTACGAGACATTCTCCAAAATTCTGAGTGTGATGGTGTCATTTGCTTGGATGTCCAATCGTTTGAAAATGCTGCCGTTGTTGTCTATCAAAAAGAAACTCTTATTAATCATGACCCTGTCAGGACTCCAAAGCTTTCAGAATCCCGTGTAGGTTATCTCACCACTGCTATGGAGGAATTAGAGTACTTTTTCCCAGATCCTGTGGCACAGTACTTAGACGTCTTTGATCCGCAACTCATCAGAATGGGAGAACGTCCTGATAACAATAAAATGGAAGAGATAAACAGAGTTTTTCAATACGGCTATGGCCACGGTGTCATATATCGTGATGTTCTCGCCCTTCTCAACAGTATCAGGATTATTTTAACCATACCAGAGGTCCGAAAAAAATCGACTGAGGAGACATGGCAGTTCTTGTACACCCACGAATTTGACCCACCTTTAGCATGGACAGATGTCACTAAAAGAATCATCCGTACACTTCTTTCTGTCCCTGCAAGTTCTGCAGAAGTGGAAAGAATGTACAGTGCCTACAACCGGCTAAAGACACAATATCGGTCTTGTCTGGACACTACAACGGTTGAAGAACTAATGAGATCCATGGCCACATTTAGAACTGAATCTTTGGCTGACATCAATGTCTGGCCTTTTGTAACACAGTGGTTTAGAGATGGCCATCACCGTGCCGATGATCTTTATCCTAAAGAAGGTACTTTCAATTAGTTGTAAATATGGAATACAGATTAAAATATTTGGTTGTTTCATTTTCTTTATTTGTAGACTAAAGAATCAAAAGGTTTTTTTTGATATATAGTTTCCATAGAAAAAGTTACATACGAAAGAAACTTTTGATTTTTTATGCTGCATTTGTAGATATGCCAAAAATTCATGACATTGACGACGATGCAGACGACAAAATGGATGAAGATTGCTTGGATCTCGACTGCTACCTTGGTGAACCTATGGACGATGACCAATCTATGGACGGTGACGAATCTATGGACGATGACGAACCCGCAGATTAGTCACAAGACCCGTTTCAACGTATTGTGGAACTGTCCCAATCTATCTAGGATCAAAATTATTGAAAAGTCAGCAACTAATTAAAATTAGGATTATTAACTTCAAATTAACGTAGTCGTCTAGTAGAAATCTTTTCATTAAATTAATGTACTTCAAATAATCGAATATAGGATAATATAGTTTAACTACTTAAAAGTAGGATAATATACTTCCACCACTTAAATCTAGGATAACATTCTTCATATTGAATTGATCGTATTTGTCTTGTAGCCAATGTCTTACTTAATTATTATATTTCAACTAAAATATAGGATAATATACTACATGTTAAGGTGAATGTAGCCGTCTTGTAGCCATTGTCTCGTTAAATTAACATACTTCAACTACTTAAATATAGGATAATAAACTACATATTAAATTGAGTGTATTTGTCTTGTAGCCAATGTCTTACTTAATTATCATATTTCAACTAGAATATAGGATAATATACTACATTTTAAATTGTATGTAGTGGTCTTGTAGCTATTGTCTCGTTAAATTAATATACCTCAACTAATTAAATATGGGTTAATATACTTCAACTACTTAAATATATGATAATGTACTAAGGATTAAATTGAGCGTATTTGTCTTGTAGGCATTCTCTTACTTAATTATTGTATTTCAACTAAAATGTAGGATAACGTACTACATATGAATTTGAATATAGTCGTGTTGTAGAAATATTATTAAATTAGTATCATTCAGCTACTAACATATAGGTTAATCTACTACGTATTAAATTGAGCGTGTTTGTCTTGTAGTATTAATCAAATAACTTATGTGCACTTTATCGTAAAAAATAAACATAGAATAACTTAGGTTAGGAAAAAAATTCGATTTTAATGTTATTTATTTATTTCAAAATACATTCTTTTATCTCAACGGTTTTCTGGGGACTCTATGGATCTCCCACAGTAGTCAGAGGAATATAGGTGTCATTTTGCTGCCGGTCGGGCTGTTGTCTATTAGCGATTGACACCTTTATTCCTCTGACTACTGATGGGATAAACTTAATTCCCCAGATCCCCGTCAAGACAAAGCCAAAAGCAAAAAACAAAAAACCATAGTAATAGTATGATGATGATGCTGCTGACACTGTTGCCTCTGAGGGTGTGAGCAAAGGAGGCAAAGGTTGCCGAGGCGGCATAGTTCCGATTCTAGAACAAGCAAACACTTAATTTGTACAATATGATTGCATACAAGGGGGTTCATTTTGCATTTCAACTTTATATGTATGTCATGTGTCTATGTTTATTCATATCGTTTGCAACAACTCATGGCAAAACATTTTATGCATGTTGATTGTGAGAGTTCATAGTAGTTTAAAGGACTTACCGAACAACCTGGGAGCAGTCCTCGGGACTTAGAGGGACCAAGCTGACCACCCCTTCGGGAATTTCCAGAAAGGAGCCCACACAATACCACCCCGCCCACCTGCAAAAGTACCGGGAGCATTCCTCACAATTGTTATAGTTGGAGCATGCTGTTAACAAAAAAAGCGATTAAAATACAATAGCACACAGGAAATGTTGTAACATAAAGAATTACAAAATGTTTGAAGAACATACGTATGAAATGTGCATGAGAGAGAATGGGGAAGAGAACGCAGACCAACACCATTACTTTTAAAGACAACATCTATGTTAAATGGTTCAAAAAAATACATATGTGTTAGTAAAAACAATTACTAAAAAACATCAACAAAGACACTGCAAACAAAATTTCCCAAGCTAAAAATATTGTTGAATAATAATATAAATAATCACAAAAATTGATTAACATCCAAACAATTGTACAGTTACATAAAACAGGCCTTAATTATTCACCAAATTCAAAAGATTACAAACAGGTTTTACATTAATTAAGAGATACCCCCATGCTACTATTTTAATTCTACGTCTACCCAAATTTCAAATTTAGAGCGTTTTTTGAAACCAAAACTACGTTTTCAATTATCTGTATAAAGGCGCTGAAAGACATTACTGTGCCAAAAAAATTATTTAGTGGCCATTAGCAACACCGCATGCCATAATTTTAGTTAACTACAATTTAATAAATAGTAATTCACATGCAAAAATAAGTAAAATTAAGGGCTGGCTCGTCCCAATCCATACAAAACTACATAGATGATGATTGCAAACGAATAGCAAAAAATAGTCAAGTACCACAAAGGGTCATATTTTGTCCTTACTTACTCATTCAACGTTGTCGACATGCTAACGTTTTTTGAATACATAACAATGATGCTCAAATAACAACCCTGGAGGTCATTTGGTTCATGGGTCATATTTGGTAATTAAAGTATTTCAAAAAGTTGTATTGTTATTTGAAAATTTTTTTCAGAAATTTTAGGTGGAAATTTTGGTTTTTGACATTTTCCAACGATTTTTGCAACCCTAGAGGTCATTCCGTTCATGTCATGTGCCATATTTGGTAGTTGAAATGTTGTATTGGTATTTTGAGTTTAAAAGTTTCAAAAAGGTCAAAAATGCCCACCAGAGGTCAAACGAGAGGTTGCACAGGGTTGGTTTGTTTTTTAAAAATGATCAGCATAAATTTTGCACCACTCTGAATTTTTTCAGATTTTTTCAACCAACTTTGATTTTTGACCTCTTTTTAGCATGTTTTTTACCTCCAGAGGTCAAACGAGAGGTCGCACCG
>JAQIVE010003990.1:0-15438 GCA_034698285.1 Sminthurinus bimaculatus | reverse complement strand
AATTCGTAAGGAATCGATAACCCTGCAAAACATGGTCCTTCAGGGTGTTGTAGCATTTTAGGATCTGATTTGCTAATTATTGAAAAGAACTTTTATATGAACAGGCAGAAATTTGCGTTAAGTTCATCAAAAAGTTTTTTCTTAGGGAACATGTTATGTATTATGTATAACACAAGGTGCATAATAACCTTAGACCTTGGGAAAGGACACTGGAATGAAGTGAAATGAAATTCGAGACCAAAAAGAGAAATGAAGAAAAGGGAGAGAAGAGGGAAACTAGGAGACAGAGATGCTATCGTTCTTTTTCTCTCAATATCCAAAATCGAATGCTTTTCCGATTCCGTTTGGGAAAACGGACATTTTTCGACAGTTTGGTTACCAATCCTGGCCCAACAAACTGACCACTTGTCAGTGACAAGTCTGGTCATTTCAAATGTCCTTCACTAGTCTTTTCACGCTCTGTGAGTTTGAGTGCAAAGGTCTTTATACTGTGCTTTATACTTTCTATACATATAATATAGTAAGGAGCATCTGTCTCTCATCCTTAGTTCTAAAGAATGTCGATATTTTCCTCGGGATGGTTTATTTTATTCGATTAAACCAAGCCATTTGGCAGTTCACCGGTTATTTGTATGTGATTTGATAAGAGGAATGTTTTTTCAGCTATTGTTATTTAGGTTGCATCCACCATTTTATTATTACATACCTCTTTGGAGTTTTTTTATAATATGCATGCATTGAACCTTTAAAAATAATTGTGTCTGTTCTCCGCAGAGTCTTGGTAGGTTTCTGGTGGAAACAAAAAAAGTAGTCTGTTCAAGTCATGTTAAAATGCCTTTTTGCTCGTAACAAGGTAAAAACAGCTCATCTAAAGATTTTAATTTACGTGATTTCTTGCATTGTATTATACACATACTTTAATGTTTAATGGGTTGAAGAATCTCTGTAACAAAAATTACAGCGGCCTAAATAAAAGAAACAAGCCAGTTGATGATGATGTTAGATATACATACAATGTACGTCGTGTACACTTACATACAGAAAAGGTCATTAAAATGTTTGTTTCAACTTTGACAAACTTGTGACAAAACAGTAACGTCGGATGCGTAAAAAACCTTGCGGCTTACTGATAATAGTCATTAGGGTAAAAACAGTGAAAAATGTAAAGTAATCTTGTAAAACTTTTGACTCATCCCGGTTTGTTTCTTATTTTGGTTTACAGTGATCCGTACGGTGACTTCCATTCAATGCTACCAATGCGGGACTTACACTTCCAGTGGAAGTTCTGTTACACCTTGCCTGAATCTCGTAAGTTATTTGATATTTCGATATAATAATCAAACTTTTTTCGAAAATGACGCAACTTTCAAGCATGTAATATTCAACATTTGGAAAGTTCTTTTTATTGAGTTGCAAAATTGTCACTATAATTGGTATTAATTTGTATCATTGTTTAAAAATGTCTTACTTGCTTTATCTTGAAAATTTCCAGACTAAAGGTCATCTACAAGAATGTCCACCCACCAGTACTCACTGTATTAAACATGTTGGACATGCAATTTCTGTGTATGGATGCGAGACTGCCTGTGAAGAGCGAAGTAAGGGATTTTCCTCTTTTTTTAAAAAAGTTGAGTATGTATGCCAACCTGTAGAAATCATAATCATTAAACGCCGAACCTCCCACTGATATTATTATGCGCGATTATTGTATACATTGTACATGTGGTTAGATAGAGTTGAGAATTTTATTTCTTCCTTGTCTTTATTTTAAGGGCTGCCTATAATTATATCATTTTGTCTCGCCCATTCGCATGATCTCCTCTTTATGCATTTTTGCACACAGAACGTTACAGGAAAAATGCCTCAAGGCTGGTAAAAAATAAAATTCGAGCACTGTTGTGCAAAAATGTAAATCGTGAGCTTAGCAGCTGTTGTAGAAACTTTGCCTGCAGTACCTACAGCAAGAAAATGCAGACAAAACAGTTTTAGAGGGAAAACAGACATATGGGGCTTATAATACAGTGGGTATGGAAATAGAGTGTAATAAATGTTTAACATGCACAAATGAAAGAACCCTCCACTCAACTGCTTCTTTTCCTTTCCCAAGCTTGTGAAAGCAAAATGATTGCATATTCTAAAACCAACTACTCATCATATCATATCATTTCCCATCATATCATCCCAGCGATACTCATCTCATTTCATTTTCATGTTATGTATAAACAAAAAATAAATAAATGAAATGGCTGTGTGTAGGTGAAGTGTGTGTCTGTCTGCAGATTTCCTACTCTTGACGTAAAAATAACAACCTAGAACAATTTTTATCAGCGTAGTCCCTCCGTTACTTTCACAGCAGAGAGTCGTAAAATGGTTTTGATCGTGGTATTGTAGCATCATACCACCATCATACAATATACACATACACAACATACAATATAAAATGGAGTTATGCATCGCATTTTCCGTGTATTTTATCTTAACAGACGAGATGCTTCTTTCCACAACATTCCCATAAACTTGCATCGATTTCTTTCACTCCTTTCGCCACAACAGAGCAGACCATACCGAACCAGACAAAACATACACTTTTGTTGCATGGCCACTTTGTACTTATTTGAACACACAACAACACAAGTCTCGGTTTGTGGCGTCTTTTATTTTTATTTCCTAGGGAAAATTTCCACATTGCATCCATTCATGGATGTTACGGACAATGAGTACATTGTTCGGCTTTTTATTATTTATTAGATCTAGGATCTAGATTCCAGAACAGTTCCTTCTACAGTCCTTCCATGTTGGTTGGTTGCCCTGTTCTTTCACGATCTGTTTTTATTTTTCCACAAACTTTTATGCCTTGGGAGTTATAACCAACAGGGCTAAAAGCTTAAAATGTGGCAATAATCAATTGGACTTTGTGTTTTAGAGCGAGGCGGCAGCATAAAAAATTTACAGTCCAAGTTTCAAAAACTATTTTACACGCAAAGTAAAAACAAAAATACACATTTTTTGCATCAGTTTTACTAAGGGAAACAATTGCTGTAGATAAGAGATTCTTATACTCTTGTAAACACTGTTTTTATGTTTACACTTGTTTCATCGGAAGGAATAACAAAACATAGATAAATACAAAGTTTACCGGACTAAGGATTCTGTATTCACGGCGATGATGTTTCCCTGTTGTATCCTTTAATTTTATGCGACATAAATAGCAAAATCCCATTAAATCAAATTTGTTGTAACAACAGTAGCGTTAATTGAGAGTGGCGGAGATATAACAATACAGGCAATAACTCTCGAATCATTAGCATGAACATAATTTAACGTACATAGCATAGACGTTTTAGACAGAGATTGGAATTCTTTGTTATAAGCTTCCGTCTTTTGTCCAATACCATACTAATCGTACCGTAAATGGCGATTCTTAATAACCAGTTGAAAATTGAAGCCAACTATTTTAACAACGGAGAAAGTGGAATACAGTTCTTAAATTATTGCAATATTTTAAGCATATCTTAGTATGTCAACTTTGACTGAGAAATGTCTTGTTGACTCCACAAAGCATTTTTGAAATGTGAGTGTTTCTCCACACAAATTGGTCATTTATGTACAGGAGATCCTACCTAAAACGAACTCCTCTGTGAATGGATTATAAGCATTACCTTTGTTTGACGTAAAGGTTTCAGAGACGTACACTAATGGTTAAAACTAACTAGGTTAATCAACTTAACCAAAAACTGACAACTGTTCTTATTATGCTATAGTCTTCATGTATTTGCTGTACTATGGTGATTATTTTTAGGCTATGATTTTACCTACCCACCCAATTATGAAACATAAATGTTGGCTCTTTATGGATGACGCATACATACTTTTGTACATTTCAGATTTTTGTAAATTTTTTCGCATGTAACCACAGTAATTATCATTTTGTCATTCTTTCATAAATTTTGAACTATACAGAGATGGAGCACAGAGGAGGTTAGTGTAATATTTATGTGAGGGTGACTGTACGAATAAATGTGGATATGGCTGGCATTCGAATCACACAATCGTGTATACTGTGTGAGTATTTAAGTTGTAAGATGTCATGGTAGAACGACACACATTACGATGTCACTGTATTTGTAAAGATACTGTAATTGTACCATATACATAGTTGCGAATACTTTCGTCTTTCTCTTTCTCTCTTGACTGTCGCTCTCCATCTCTCTTGTGAGCATTTGTGATTCGTGGAAATGGGACAAGTCTACACAGTTCTAGATTTCTATATAGGATTCTTGAGCTAGCGGAAATTAATCTGTGCTCCCATACAGCAAGCCAAGCCAAGCCACATGAGTTAGGATTGAAGTTATACATGCAGCAAAGCGTAGACGAGAACGAGAGGAAAAGTTGAGAAAGCAGTCGAGGGCAAAAGAGAGTTGAATTGAGACTTTTCCTCTGGCTCTTTCTATCTGCCGTTTTATGTGTCTTCTCCATCTCGCTTTCGCTCTTTCCCCCTCAGAGACCTCTTCAACCTTCCAGTACGTCGTGTTTATTAATTATTCAGTTCTATTTCTCTCTCTCTCTCTTTATATGCCTGTCTTTTTACCTTTAGTATCAAAGCAAGCTGAAAATCTGGAAGACCATTATCATTTGTACCCGACAGCCAAATGACTTTTATGCATAGCCGTCCGACTCACACACATAAGTCACAAGTACAAACATTGTCTATCTAAATTGTATGTATCTACGTATGAGAATGGCATGTTTTAGTGCACGTGAAGGAGCAGACAAATTTCTCCATGTTCATACGTATTTAGTTTGACTGTTGGTTTTCTGGATGGTATGATATGATAAATATACAGTTTCATTATATCTATGTGTGTACGGTACGACATTCAGATGGAGAATGTTTCGAGAAATGTATACGAGCATGAATTTGAATGTTTGTGTGGATATTATAAGCAGCAAACAAAACGGAAAGGAATCTTCAGTAGTTAGCAGATAACGTTAATATTTGCAATTAGAATAATACGATGACGACCATAGTAGCGAAATGAGCGTAATACTGATTTGATTTTCTTGTTCCTGTTAATGATAAACCTAAAAATTAAAATTTACTTCTGTCGTTTCCTTTTGAACAAAGGAAAGTATAGGTATACCTAAATTGTAAAAAAAGTTTGCCAAATAATATTTATTTATTTTAAAATCAATGCGTCTTTTAAAAGTAAGTCAAACAGCGGCAGTTGATGTCTTGATCATTCCAGAAACGGTATGTGCAACCAACATGTATAAAGACAGAATCGACGTCCTTGCATTTTCTATTTTTTGGCGAGTTTGCTGGATCGAAAGGAAAGAAAAACTTTGACAATCTCAAGACAGGCCATTCCAATAAAGATATTGGTTAATAGCTAATATTTATCAATATTTGGAGCTCATTTCGTGATATTAATAATTCATAAAACGAAAACATAAAGAGCAAAGTCCAAAGCCGCCGTAAACTTTTGCAACATGTTACATGTACAATATTTGGAAAATAAATAAACTAATTTTTGCATAGCTGCTTTGATCAAAATAGTTTTTTTGGCATTTTATGTACATAAAGTTATGGTTCAGTCCCAATTTTTCTTTCGTTTTCAAACAGGCACGTAAATGTGAAGAAATGTAATACTATGTAAAGTTCATATTGCAAGCATATAAATAATAGGGAGGTTCGGCTTGTTACGAAACGAATTGAGATTTTTAATTACCTGAAAATTTTTTATAATTTTATTTGTACAGTATAATTCCCTATTTTGAAATTCAATGTAAAATACAATGTCGTTTCCCTTTTTTCAGACATTGGGTCGTTCGAGACCTACTGCTGTAGTGAGAACCAGTGCAACGGCGTATCATCTTTATTCGGATCGAGACCGAGTCAATGGACAGTGTTGAGTATTCCAGTGGTGGTTGTGCTTTTCAAGTCAGTGGCAGCTTTACTGGCAGGCGATTCCCCACGGAGTCTCTCTGCCTAGAAGCTAGAAGAAAAAGAAGAAGAAGAAGACCAAACTCAAAGTAAAATCCAAAATCCAAATCCCCACCAGGAGAAAAATCCCTAGTCAACGAAAATGTAATAACAAGAACATCAACATGATCATGAAGTTGAACATTTTGGACGAAGAAAACCAACACACATACACCAAGTCTCTTCGTCGACTCGGTCCTCATCATCTCCATAATCATAAGCATAAGCAAACTCAGAGTCGTCATTATATCCAAGAATCCAAGCAAAGACGATTACTTGGAAACTCCAGCAAATAAGGAAAAACCAATCATCCTTTTTCATATAAAAAAAATTTATACTAATAATATTACGATACTAAATCATGTTACACATAAGAAGGAGTCAAGAGAGGATAAAGTCAGATACTCAAGATATAGAAAAAAAATGAAAAAAGACGATGACGACCATGGCAGTGGCTACTTATTTCCGATTAGTTGGCCGTATGATTATGATTTTGATTATATATAAATATGACACACTAATCTCTACATTCTATACATACACACATATTGCTATAAAGTATAATGCATACCTACAATATATGAAAAAGAACATACATTATTATACACGTGGTGAAGGCTTCCAATATTATATACATACATTACATACACTCATATATAGATACATTATCTTTCAACTTTCCTTGAGGACTTGCACTCCCTGTGGTTTTTCCTCAGTCATCGAAATATACTCATATACTTTGTCTATTTGACACAAACTGTAGTTAATTCTCAATGAACTATTTGATTCGTTTTTTTCTCTCTCTTTTCTTTTTCGTCTTGTCCTGCATCACGCAGTCACCACCAACGTACATATTACATAGATATAGCTCTCAGATTTATAGTACATATGTGCACATAATAATACATACACACCATGTATAGATGGATAAGCAGAGTTAACACATCTCCTCTCTACAAGCTAGATATTTCACCGAGGACTTATCTCGCCTTCCTCCCTGCAAAGAAAATAATAAGCGTGAGGACTGTGGAGAAAGTTTTCTCTGATCATATCTACGCGGATGTGTATCTATAACTTTTTTTCTTTCCTCTCTCCCTCTTCCATTTTGTGCACATATCGTGCATAATGTTGCTCTATACATACTCGATAAGTATACATACAACGGTAAATCTGACTTTCCGCTCCTTATTTTCAGGGCTTTCTCTGTCGTCCCTAATTTTTTTGTTACATTGGAAAAGGAGATTTTTCTTGATACTCTGGAGACACAAGATTTTGCAGGAAAATCATTAGGCGGCAATGAACATTGAGCATGAACACAATAACGAGATGCTAGCCAGTGTATAGTCAGTGTCCTTATTCCTTTTCTAATGTATGTATTAGGATTACAGTTACAACTTTTACATATACATGTGTATAATATGCGTGTTTCATATACTAGAAAAGAACTTGCTGTTTTTGTCTTAGGCCTTGTATCTGTACTGACTACTCACCCTTTGTCGTTTTCCTACCTTACGATTTCCATGTTCGTTTCCGTGTACAACTTTTTTTCTGGGAATTGTTATAATATTTTCTTTGATATCTTTCTTCATCGGACGTTGGACTTCCGAAGAAAAACGTGTAAGGAGAAATTCCATGGCTCATTCAACGTCGAGAAACAATTTCCTATTTTATACTTTGCCCCTGAATACAAAGGTGAAAGATGTTGTCACATTTTTTAATGTCAAACGAGATGAAAGATTGGAGCCATTTCCTGTTCCTATATAATATTTCGAGTTATTGATGTTAGATTTCAGATTATATTGTAGAAAAATTGATGGAGTTTTCCAAAAAAAAAATTAATATATTCTAGCAATCACTCATGTTTAATTGAAATTATAATCTTGTACAAGGCGGATTTCCATGGTGTAAAGGACAGGTCAAATGATAATGAAAAGAGGAAAATGGTGAGTAAAAATCTTTCATTGTCAAGTTTTCCATTTCTCTTTGTATCAAAGGGTAGACATTTTGGCAGATGATTGCGTAAAAAATAAAAAATCATAGCTTATTTACTAAATAAATACGCATATATTATACCTATTAGCTAACTTTAAATTTGGTATACTTTTTGAGTAATAATAACTATAATGTTTAACTTGTTGAAGTTGTTGTTCTTCTTGTTAAAGTGTAGAGGGATAATGTTGAGAAAGGTTATAGTTATATATCTTCCTGAAATACTGATTTTCAAAAACAAACGTTTTATCGAAAATGATATACAAAAAAAATAAGTGCACGGACCCTTTTTCCGTTTGAAAAGCCTTATTTGAACATTCAGGCACGTTTTTTGAGTGAACCTTATGGAGTTTTTGAAAATAATAAACGCAGTCATAATGATATTGTGATTAAAGATACTATATAGTTATACCAGCTTTACGATTCCAATAACTACAATACACATGTAGGTGATTTTAATTGAGTCAAATATAAAGCCTTAAGCGAACACTTATTATATGTATGATAATGTACTTTTATTTGAAGATAAACAAAAAAAGGTTGAAAATCAAACAAAAATGATGGACACAAATAAAAATAAAAGAAATAAAAAATGAAGAAGTATAACGGTGTTGTTGTAAATTGAAATTTGTACTGCAAAATATAACTAACGAAATACTAACTTACTAACTATCATAATTTTATTCCAATGTACGAATGAGCTCAAATTTTAATGATGAACGTTAAAAAACTGATGGTAGATGTCAATTTAACTATACTATGAAAAGTCAAAACTTTAAAAATTTGCCCCTGTGTAACTTTAAAATTCAAATTTTAAATTCGTTCCTAGTGTAAAAAAATATCCACCATGATCAGATCAGGAATCAAAAGTAGAACACAGTACAGTATTTTCATTAGAATAATATTTACAACCATGGGTTCCAGACTAAAACACTGTGCTGAAAGTAACGAAAATCAAAATGTGTCTAAAGTTATTCAGTGGAATGGTGACATGCATGTTTCATAAAAACAGTGCACAGTGCCCAAAAGTGCATACCTAGTGAATAGCAACGTTTGCATTGTATATTTAGTAATTATAATTATACCAAAAGCATTATTGAGTACATGGTACAAGGAATGAAAGCGGTAACATTTCCACGTTCGAGTCAAAAGTACAGTCAATACATTCGAATAGGGAATTCCTTTAAATAATGGTGAGAAAATTTACTCGTGCGATGTGCAAGTAAGCATGCAAGAGTATCAATTGACAGTGTGAATGGCAGTATGTAATAGCAAATGAATATGAAAAAACAAGCGAGAAATTGTAAAACATAAGCTAAAACAAGGAAATTGGCTTGAAAATATGTATTCACTCTGCAACTGTATGTCGTGAATGACTGAATGTGAGCTCTAAAAAAATACACAAACACACATTGAATGTAAAATAATTATCAATGCTTCCATGATGCAGAGCAAAAGTACGATGAAACGGGCAGATCGTGTTTTGACAATTCAGGATATTTTTGTTTACATTTTTTAATATGTGCTAAACTAAAAAACTATTGAAACTACTGAAAACATTTCATACCCATATTTGGAACAAATTCTGAAAAATTTGTAAAGCATTCATTATTTCAAGTTCTTAACATTCATCAGTATTTCGGTATGTATAAAAATTGTCATTTGTAACTTTTAACCGCATGCCGTTCCTTTCATTTACTTTCGTGTGGAAAGAACGAGGAAACGCGAGGATGAATTCAAGCATCACACTTAACTACAAAAAATGATGAATGATTGTTTTCCCAGATAAATGACCTATGGCTGCACTACTTTATTTCCCAGATTTTGGTTTGACTATCTCTGGAATATAAAGAAGTCTGTCTTGAAATATTAGGCATTCCAAAAGAATTTTTCTGGAAAAAATATTTCCACATAAATGAGAGTGAGATATGAGAGTGTAAGATTTTTAGATTGAACTCATTGAACACATCACATTACACATTACACATAATAGCACATAGCACATTTTAGATTCATATCTCTTCACTTTCATCTCTATCTCTTTTGTCTAATAAATGTATGCATTGACGCTTAATGATACATATATATGGAGAAACTAGAAGTGATTGAAAATTGAAAATGCTTAAAAGGTTTACGTATGTATGTAAAACAAAAAATATTTCATTATAGAGGACATTTGAAAGGTCATTATTATAGCATAATGTCACCAATTACAATTGACTATTATATAAACGTTATATTTGTTATAAAAATATAGTATACTTACTAATAATCTTGATATATTTAATCTAAAAAATACTACATTCCAATTTGCAATGATACAAACTAAGGATTGGTGCGCAAGTGAGATAAAGATACAATATACATAGCGGATATGTCAGTGTGTGTGTGTATACAAAATAAATGAATATGTATTGAATGTCGACACCAATTTACAGCTTGCCTTCATTTTATATTGTCAAATATTCTCTAACAGTATAATAATTGTTGCAGCCAACCTTCAATACAGTTCAATACAGTTGGCTATATTATTGCTATTTAAGTAATGGTTTATATTATATCGTAGCTTTATTTGTTTCATGTTTTTCGAAATTTATTTAAAATGTCCCGAAGAAAACAAAAATATCTGGTATCTCTACTCATAACCTAAAATCTAAAACGATTTTTCTCTCTGCCATAAACGGTTCACATTTCAATTTCCGTTTACACCATAAAATTCAACCGTTGAATTTTTCTGAACAAAGAAAAAGTAACTGGATAGCAAGTAAATAGTAAATACTTGTAGGTTGGATCTCAAAAATAAAAAATACTCTATCAAATTAAATAAATTCTACAATCGATCATTTTACTGTTCACGCCGTAGTATTTAGCTCTTAATTGAAACTAGAGTTAGCTTACAATATATTGAACGTTACTGGCTTGATTCGCCATATATTTCGTATTTGAATGTATGTGCAGTGTGTAACCAATGACGTAACTAAGCATGACAAGTTTACATACCACGTAATTAAAATAACTGTCTTTACATGATATAAATAGCTGTTATACATAATTAAGCAACCATGATTATTGTGAATAGAAGTGACAAAAAGAGAATCAATGAAAATGATATTGCTATCAAGTATGTAAAACTGTTTAATATTAGCCCGCATTCAACCGGTACAAAAAAAGTATCTTAGAAAAAAATAAAACTATCACGATATGATAATCAATGTAATATTTCAATTTCTCGAAAACGAAAGCTTATAAAAATCATCATACCTTGCAAAAAAAACTATATCACAACCTGCAATGATGTACTACTGTACGATCTATGTACTAAATTAGTATATTAGTACTTCTAATGTACGATACGAACTACGAACTATGTGTATGAGGTATTTTCTAAAAAAGATGTCCTACTCATTTTTGTACCTGTGTTGAGCAATTACAACGTAGAAAGTGTAATAATCTGTGAAATTTTATCAAAACCCTACGTAATTTATTCACATTTGTACAAATACGATTGGTGCATATAAATCATTATTAGTAGTCGAGTCATGAATCATCAGGGGTTTAAAAAATGGAGGGGAAGGTAATTAAATGACGATTAATTCCTTTGAAAATTTCAATTAAAATTGCATTAAAAATATTGCAACTTTGTTTATCTTTCCGTTGTTCTTCATTATTTAGAAAATGATATTTTCGTCGCCAATTTTCTATCGCGTCTAACGGTCAGCAAAAATATAGGTATTATTTGATATTATTATACTAGCACGGTATGAATGCCAAATGTGTAATTTGCACATAAGAAGCGGGCACACCATGCAGTGAAAAGGGAAAAAAGTCGCGTTTGAGAATGATAAAGTTTAAGGTCAGCAGATAAAAGTGATAACAATGCGTAGAGTGATACGACACGAATGTATGATTAACTTTAACAACTGTACATGCCATCAATATTATATGAGTGTGTGTCACAGAATGGATACGAATTTTGCTATAATATAATATCGAATCAAATGAAATTCAACATCAAGCTGAGAGATACATTTTGTACATTGTACACTATATAATTATTGTTTTCTCGATTTTCATCGACCAGCATAAAATTATGTGCGTAAATTTTTATATAGTTCAACTTTTACTTTATACGAGTATTTATACTGTAGACTCACAATGAAGTCAGTCAGTCAATCAATCTGTACAAATACTTTTGTACCTAAACCTCACTAACCATAAGAGAAATCGAATGATTTGGAAATTAAATGGTTATAATATGAATTACACAGATTATTATTCTGTTGTAGGTTGTACTAAAAGAATATGTAATAATAAAATGATGTATAAAAAGTAATAATGATATCTACCCGGATAAAATGAAGTGATTGAGTAGTAATATTCGCAGCTATGATAAATATCTGCCCCATTATTTATTATTATTATGTTATTGTGCTGCGTAAAAGTATATCTAAGGAGGTTTACACAGAATTTTTATTGATGTATAGCCATAAAAGCTATAAACGGCATAAAAGTTTCCAAACAAGTTCAAAAAGTTAATATACTGATATATAATAATAATAATAAACAGTAAACAGTGTAAAAATGCAAGTAAACCTACATGGCATGTCCGCATGTCCTCATCTCTCATCTCTCCTCTGTATATGTATGTATTATGTATGTATGTGTCTGTCTGTAGCTTTATATGACGTTCTGCATAAATATAAACCTCTATTACACATATAATATACTACATACATAACAATATTATTGTATTATATGGTAAAATGAACATAATAATCTGATTCTTAACTCGAAATAAAGTTGTACATTGACCATCTGATATGAAATGAAACAATATTATGAATTACGATATGAGATATGAATATGTGTGTGAGTAATAATATTATTAATAATGAGAAGAGCATTAATAATAGTAAACTATTGAATAAATGATTGTGTATGTGTGTTACACCAATTGCTTGTCAGCCGATATGTGCGACTATATATAAATACATAATATTCTATTGTATCCTATGTAAGAATAATAACATAATGATATTAAACTTACTATAATAGTATTAACATAAAGTAATAAAATACTAAAATTAACTAGCTTTATAGTTGATCTGTAAAAACTCCAAAAGTAATCTCAATAAAAAGTCTTTTGTCCTATACACACACAGTGACTAGTAAACCACAGTCACTGACTACTGTCTACTGCTAAAAGTGGTCTCGTTTTATTTTAACATTTTCAATGATACTTGTAAAGTAAAATATGCGGAGTCCATTCACTTAATATTTGGCATTCGTTTCATTTGTTTTGTATGTATTTGTCGCCATAAATTATAAATTTTCTTCCTTAGTTGACTTCACTGAAAATAAAACACATGTGTGTATACAGAGGCAGGCATTCAAAAACAAAGTTCTGTCCGCTGCATATTGAACGTGGTCAGAAATCATCCACACAATGTGAAATGAAATTGAAAATGACAAAAGGCTCAATCAAAAACGTTTTGCCCTAAATAAATACGTATCACCATAATATGTTTTTTTTGCATACTTGATTGGAACGCCAGAGAATTATAATGATAACAAAACTGAACATAAGTTCATATGTGTGTAAAATAAAAAATCGCATAGTATTTATTTGTGCATACATAATGAATAATATAGCTTCACGAATGGATGAATGAATGAACGAAAAGGAAAAGGATGAAAGGAAGAAAGAACATAACATCAAAACATGAATGAATCGTACATTTTACCAAGTCCAAAAATCTTCATTGTTAAAGAGAATGAAACAAATGTTTTTTATATTGTCATACAAGACCTTCATATTCAATAAAATATGAAGATACGCATCAGGCATGTATGTACATAGAGTTTTTACACATGTACATGTACATGATATACACATGGTACAAGAGAGAATCTTTGAATTTACATTTTACATGCATACATATATACTGTGTAATTATCCGCAGGTTCCACATGTGGCCCAGTTTTGAATTGCATTTTTGCAATTGTGTACGATGATAATGTTCAATACACTGATGATGATGATGGAAATGCCGTTTTGCTTGTGCATACAAAATAATAGTGGTAATAATGATAATAATAATCGTCGTCATAACCGTTATGATAGAGGGAGACCATCGGCAAGTTTATAGAGAGAGAAATCAAATAAAAATGAATGCATCATTATTAACAAACTTTATTCCAATAATTTCCTCTCTACTTATTTACATTCGTTTCCTTTACTTTAAAGATTTTTCAACTCTAACTCCAAGCTGCCTCAGTCACTCAACCTAAGCATTACCAAAAGCAACCCACATGCATGCATACATATACTACATACGTACTATACATATGTTTACATGCATTCTTTCATTTTCATTCATTCATTCTCATTTTCTTTTGCATATATCTCTCTTGTCTGCACGTCGATATATTAGTCCATATTATGATCATTGCAGGCTATAGTACATCATTATTGTGCAGTTTGTACTGCATTGCATTTTGTGCTAAATGAAATCAAGTCGTTTAGCCACACGTAAATTTTGACTGTTTTTCGCGGCTCACATGCTGAGAGACAAGTTTTCAGTTTCATCGAGATCAGCTTTCGATCACATACCTACAGGCCAAAAGACCAGTTTGCTCTCTTATAATATTTTATTTTATGCGTGAATTCTAAATTTTCATGTGATTTCCTTTTCACTCTCGTTTCCACCAGTATTACTAGAGAGGTGCAGTATACAATGTCAATATCACCAACAATCATCGTCAAGATAATGTGGATACAACAAATTTGAGCAGGTGCACTCTGAATTGAATTGAACTGAAATGAAATCGAAATGAAAATTGCAACTGTTATGGATTTACGTGTGTGCACTTCAAACCAAAAGAATCAAAATCCAGACCGAGACTCGTTATTAGTTCATTTTTCTGTGAGTATTATGAGCGAACATAAGGTACAACAATAAGAACAAGAACAAGTACGGTATACTTATAACAATAACACGCTGTTTTGAAGGAGTATTTGAAGAATAAATAATCATACCTTTGGAACAATTTACGATCATCAAGGGAAAGAAGTTGATTGAAAGCATGTTATAACTGCTTAACTATTTGAGCATTTGAACTTATATACAGTACTCATGCATTTTTAAACAATCTTCCCAAAATGATGCACTGTAGTATGTACTAAAATTTACTTTTGCCGGCAAATTGTATTGTGTGCCCGTTTACTAATTATGCTCATCATAAAAAATCAAAACGTTTTTACGTACACACATGTTCGCCATTACCATCACCACGTCTATCGTTATAGCCTGATGTTTTGTTCGGCTGACTTATATTTTTCATTATGGTACACTAAAAACACGAACTAACGATAAATTTAAGCACATTCCCTAATATTAAAATCCCATCAAATGTCATCGGAATTCCATCACATTTGATGGGACAAATGTGGATTAATAATAATA
>JAQIVE010003989.1:0-15438 GCA_034698285.1 Sminthurinus bimaculatus | reverse complement strand
TTATACGTAAAAGTCATAGATTTTTCGCAAAGCTTCAAATAAATACCCAGGGTATTTATTTGGTGAACTACGGTACGTATATCAAATCTAGTCGTTTCAATTGAAGGACAAGAAAGAAATCCTGTCTCCGTTGCAAAGATTTGTGTGTTTGCGCTGTGGTTACTGTTTAGTACAAAAATTCCAATCGTTAAGCATAATGTCATGACCGGCTACGAAATGCAGCATAGTATATTTAATAAAAAATTGTACCGAGCCGATGAGTTCCCCTTGGCACCCGTTACCCTCTGGTATGTATATTCATTTATATGTATGTGTTGCTCTACTTCAGGTTTCAACACAGTCTACCTTGGAACAATAGTTTGACGAGCCAATCAGACCAATTCATTTCGTACAAGATGAGCTGGATAGTTTTGAGAGTGGGCAAAAGTTTCCGCAGATCCTTTAATTGGACACACGATAATTTTCACTAAAAGACGTGTCCAGGCCAAAATCCTATACTCGGCGACGATCAGGGACTGCTCAAAAACGCATGCTCACAGTAAAGGTTTGAATGTTTTCATTTTTTTGAATGCTTTAGGCTGGAAGATACTCTATTGGTTAAGAAATTCAGAAAAAAAGTCACACACTGTGGATACATCTACCATTGTACCTTCGAATACACGCGGACATACATTTAATATTAATTAAAATAGGTGCTATAATATAGGTTGTTTAAAGTTTTTGAAGAAAATATTGATGTAGGGCTGAAACATCAAAAATCTACATCAAAAAATTGAAAACTGAATTTTTTTTGAAATCGAAACTGTTGACTGTAGGATATAAACATATGATTCATTTAAACTGTAAAGCCTTTTTATTTCAACGGAAACTTCAATTTCTGGCATGAGATATCATGTATTAAATTTCGGTTGTGGGAGCAAAAGTGCAGATTTCTCGCATTTTGAGACAAAAGACGCCAATTTCAAATGGCTGCCATTTCTACACCTGATGGAATTTTAACATGCGGTAACAACAAAGTTGTATTGAAATTGTTTACATTGTAATATTTTGTCGTTATATTGTCAGAAATGTCAAACCCGTATAATGTCCCCAAATGGTGGTTTTTGCATACTGGCGGGCTGGGCGGGGTAATCGGACGACGGATATGAAAAGTGGCGGAATTTAGTCCTTAAGATGCCGACATTTGCGGGAGTAAGTTTTGTGAGCCTGGGATTAGTATTTCAGAAATGGGAGCGAGTCAAAGTTGAGAGGAGGTGAAAATTTGATCAAAAGTAGTCAACTTTGAGGCTTTTGAGGGGGCAATCGCCGCCATATTGGAAAAAAATGGTTAGAGCCAAAAGCGCTCAAATATGGTCTAGTTTCATATTTTGAGGCCTCTGGACGAGTCCCAGATTTGGGTCCAAAAGAAACAGTCTAGTATATATATTGCATATTATGCAATATCCGGAAATCAAGGTTTAAAAACAGTTAGTAAGCATTTGGACTAAGCTTTGAAATTACGAGGACTTTGTTAGAACTTAGAACATGTTTTGTAGAAAAAGCATAATTACAGAAAGAGAACATTTTATCACCGTATTGAAGTGATTAAAGATTGTATAAATGGACTAAAGGTTTCAAGAACAGATTACTCAAGCCACTTGAGCGTCGTTTATCTAGATTTATTCGAAATATGTTGTGTAACATATCGATTTTCTTTGTTCATAAACACAGTGGCTATGTTGTCACACTGTAAAAATGGGTGTTACTCCTTTTGTTTAAACGGGCGTTTTGAAGCAACTCACAGTTCCCGATTTTAAAATTCAACTAAAAAGCTCGAGTTTTCACACGTCCTCAAAGAGCATGATTTTAAAATTCTTGTTAGGCTAATGGCTTGACACTGCACTGTGGGCTCCGTTGGAGTTCTTCCTAGTTGAAATGGTAAAATTTTGTATGAAAAGTCCAAAGTCAAAATGTGGATGCTGTTTGAATTTTAAACAGAGTATAAAGGCCATTGATCATAAAACAAGGGAACAGTTGTTAATTAGGTAGTAACCCTGAAATTTTCATCAGCTTTCAATTTTGAAGTCTTCATAGTAAAATTATGTGTAGAAGATGGTAAAAAAGACACTGTATTCAAGAGTTGGCAAGCTCGTTCTGAATTTTTCTGTTCGGCGTTGAACTTCCTTGTATTATTACAAGTCGAGTTTTGAATTTGCAGGCTCCAGACTTCAACGCCGTTTGAATTATCTAACAGTCTCAGATTATCAAATCTCACGCCCCAGATGTTTACGTTGTCAATCCTCCAGAGAGACAAACACAATAGTACTGGTTAAAAACATTTATAGGTGTTTTATCTAGCATTTTGGATCGTGATCTCTCTGGTCCCTCCATAAAAGGAGGTGTGACAACAAATGATGTGATTTTTGCTTATACACCACTGCACTGTTATTGGATGCCCTTCTACAAGCTACAGTGCCGCAGATTCGGTCAACATAAGCTAGAGCGGCGTCGAATTTCTGCAATGAAAATTCGTCGTTGAATGCAAAATTCATAAGAGGCTACATGAATTGAAACTCAATGAACAGCGGCTTACTGATTTTAACACATGCATAGCATAGCTTTTGATAACAGACGAATTCCAGTGGCAGTTTGTATCTGATGTCAATTTTTGTTGTGTTTATCACTATAAATAGACGTTTTATTATTTATTAATGCAGGATTGAAGTCTGACATAGAATATGCATAGTGACTGTGTGTTCTCTACATTGAACACTTTTACGCCGGTTACTAATATGCTCTAGCAAAACGCCGACTTAATTCGGTAGGTGAATCTTTGGCCCTTCCATTTATTTAGGCTGTCGACTTCCACTGAAAAATAACGTTGATTTAAGGAAAACATGTCGATACTCTCTTAACCAGCAATAGCCAAGTGGTGGTTTTTAACCGCCACACGCATAATTTCTGGCGATGAGCGGTTAAAAACCTCCAACTGGAAATGTCTCGGCAAATTGGCAGTGACAATTACTATAGGAATTTTTTACAGAAATAAAATTGAAAATTACCTAAGACTAAATGAGTAAAAAGGAAAAATATTTTTTTCCCCAATGATCCTTGTCTTTTGGAAGAGAAGCCACATACTTCCGGAAAGTCATGATGAAAACACTCAGGAAAACAATAAGTCCGCCAATACCGCTGAAATAAGAAAGCCAAAATAGAAAATTAAGCCCACAGCCAACCTTCTGCTTTTCAATACACAATTCGTGTAAATTCATAACAAATGTCATAACAATGTCTCTTCCTTTGAAATTTTGATTTTCTCACCTGTACAAGTCTGGAACGATTCCGAGAACAATGAATTGGACGATGAACACGAAGATAACTTCGCTGGTCCGGACCAGACTGTACATTGCCGCTGTCTCCAGTTTCAAAGCGATGTTTGCAAAACACACACTTGAAAAGGCAGTTAGGGAGATGCCCAGGAGCAGGAGGGAGTCTACAAGGCCTTGGGGCACTTTGAGGCCCGTGGAAAAATAACACAGTCCAAAGGCCAATCCCATCCCAAACAGACTCATGGGTACCATCATGAGGGCGAAATTAAACCCACGGTACAGTCTTATGAGTAGGACGCAGGCCGAGCCTGAGACCATACTAGCCGTTGCCAAAGCAATCCCGATCTTTGAATTTGGATATTGGATACAACGAAAAATTATACATTATACACATTTTTGTTAAAAAACTTAAAAAGTTCTTAAAAAGTCTACCAACATAAAAGTATTTACCAAAGTTTCCCAAGTAAAACTGGCGCCGCCCTAAAAAAGTTTAAAAATCGGCTTTTATCTGAAATTCTACGACCCCAATATTTGCATAATTTAGACTGGTCATAGAAAAACCAAAAAAATGCTGAATTAAAACAAAAGGTAAAACCATACGGTTAAAATGGGCGGTTTTGAAATGATCGCAACACCGCAAAAGGCCGCCAAACACGATAAAATGGGGACGATCCCCAGCGGTTCATCTTTGAAGAGAAAGTGGGCCACAAAGGTGACCAAAATGGGACTACTCGACGAAATTACGGCCACATCACCCATCGAAATGTACTCAATGGCATAGTGACGCAGGATTATTTGAAGAGGACCCGGAATACCTAAAACCTTATAAAAAATCATGAAATTACAGTACGATTATGAAAAGCCTGCTAATTTTTCAAATCAAAATTATGTAAATATTTTTGGATTTTTTAAAGTAGGTAAATTTCACAAAATGTCATGAAATTTGTTTCCACTCACAAGTAATGCAATAAAGGCCTTTTTCTTTTCCCTTGACGTGAGGGGGCAAATAGGAAGAAAAACAGAGTCGGCAGAGTTGCCCCGATTTTGTTCAAAGTAAATGACAAGAAGGGTGGATAAAATCGGAGTTGCGGAAAAGCGGTAGAAGGCCGAGTTCTGGGCAAAAAATCCATAATTTAGGAGCAATTTTGCCGCGAGAATGTCCAACGAGTAAGCGAAACTGGTCAAGAGGGTTAACAAAATACCGCAGTATGGCCAAATGCAGTATTTTAATTTTTTCGTAGAACAAATTTCATTACTGGATTCAAGTGATTGGGCTAGTGGAAGGATTGCTGGTTCTGTCGGCGTTTCCTGTGATTGATTCATTGGATCGTCACTTGTATTTTGCGTCCAAAAAAAGTTTAAAACTCAAAGTATTGGGTTTTGTGAGGATGACAAAATTGCGGATGACGAAAGTAATTGATAAACGACTGCGTATGATGAATGCTCAATTGCAACTAGGAAGTGCTTAAATCTTGCCAAGTTCACGACTCTGGTACTCGATTTTTTAGCTTTTAAAAAGCGATTGGGTAGCGAAGCCGCCACATGTGGAATTTGGCACATTTGGTGCCCGATCTTGGCCAATGGGGCACAATGGTGACAAATCCCATTTGCCACGCTGAATAATTTTTTAGAACTCATTGAAAATAGTGGCAGAAAAATGCAGGTGCCAAAATACGGACGGCCGAATATGTATGCTGAGACTATAAAGGCAGCTTCGTTACCCGAAAAACTGTGGGAATCTGCTGAGAATTTTAACGAGCCTCACATAATTAATTCAACTGATTGTCAATTATTTGCTCATTAACAAAGTTGATAGAAACCTTAATTAAGTTGAGTACTGGTGAGTAATGAACCAGGATTCACATTCTGTAGTAGTTAGTTCATGTGGTAGCCCAGTAAACAATAGCCCAAAATCCCGTGCTTGGGCGACGGCTTTTGGTTATTTCCGGTCTTTGATTTTTACAGTGCAATCTACCTATTAAAATTTTCCTAAAATTCTCAAAATAACATACGAAAACTTTTCATCTAGTCACGAAACATTGGAACGTAAGAGTCGATTCTACAGTAAACATACCTGAAGAAAATGTTCGACGATTCGAAACTCTATTACCACAAATGTGCTTCTCCTCGTCCTCAGCGAATAAAAATTTGTAACCACCAGGCTTGGACGCCGTTTGGCTATTTTTAAAGTGCCATGCGTAGCTTATGCGCTGCAGTTTCAAAACAACCGCTTATTTTTTAGGGATGATTCGTAAGTTGGTGTACGCATCATCTTGGCATTCTTTCTTTTTTAACACGCCAAAGTGGAGTGGTTTACAGGAATGATAAATTGTAAAGTATAGTCATCGGGCGGAGACTACATACCAAAATTTCCTTTATTTTATGTTTTTTTTAGTTTTTCATAAATTAAAATGAAATGATGGTTGGAATCAAAAATTTTCTAGCATTGCAATGTAGAGCATAACTTTCCGGTTCTAGTGAACTCAAAAAGACGCTGCGACGCTGATTTTCGACCCTTTATTTACTATTTTTGTCATTGTCTTCCAGGACATAGAAAACCCATAATAATTTTTTGGCTCCTCTCCCTTTCAGAGAGGACGGAGGAACTCTTTGTTGCCATTTTAAGCCATATTTCATCAAAATCGATATGCGAATTCAGTCATGGCACCACGGGACACGAAGGCATAATTTGAAAGTGGAAAATTTTTTCTCCGGAGGACTTCAATTACAATAGAGAGATGACGGACTAGTTTAGTGGAAAGGGTCACCATCGAAAGCCCAAAGCTTTTTCTACTTGTGAGTGAACGAATCACGACGATCCGTCCACCCGTTTGGCCCAGCCCCATGCAGCTATAAAGCGGTTTTTATTAAAATATATTTCATTGGTGAATTTGAGCTGCCCCATAAGAGGAAAAACCTTGGATAAAATTTAACTTAGGATTACATTTAAAATACATTGCACGATAAAACGGAATAATTTTGAACTGGGTTACATTTTTTATTAGGTAACTTTAGAGTTTTAATGCAATAACTTATCCCTACGTTCTACAAGTTTCGACGCCGTTTGCTAATAAATTAGAGCAAAACCGTGGATCCATTAAATCAGAAAATCAATTAGTTTTCTTCTAAAATAAACTTGTTTGGAGCGGAAAGTTTCCGACATTCACGTGATAAAACATAGACAATGGTATTTAAAAATTACGAAGGTATTTTTTCCCGCCATTTGTCAAGGGTTGTGCAACATTTACTTTTAGAATCCCCGGCCAAAGCGTCTGTCATTTGTCATTTGACAGCTAAATCATTTTCGTTAGAATCCAACGCCACTCGCGCTTTTGCTAGGAGCAGTGGGTGTTTACACTACATCAGTATGATGAAAGTCATTTTGGTGAGCATAACACGCACTTTTTTGTGTTTAGGGAACGTTTTACATTGTGATGTGCACATCACAAAAATGTGTAAACGTCTACATTTAAAAGTTTACCGTTACCTACAGCAATCGCACATTAAGCCTGTTTGTCTGCGTACAAAACTATTTATTTATTTATTATTATTTATTGCAGGAGATGAATCGACAAAATAAGAGTATTTTCAGAAGAGTCGGTGGTTGATGTGATGTCATATTTCATAGTAGTGGTCCAGTCATCAAAGTGGTTCAAAGATGATGTGATTCTTTCAGATGAAAACCCGACTTTCAGCTTGAAGGTCAGCCAAGGTGTAAAGGTCAAGGTCGGTTTGGGTAATGTCAGCAATGAACAAGTCGTTCGAGTGGACTTAAGTGAAGGCCTCGTTGATGATGTTTTGGGTGACATTTTGTCAGGACATTTCAAGTAGTCTTTGGGCGAACCCTAATGAATACGGTAGGTTCCGGGTTTTTTAAGGGTTGCCAAGGGCCGACCTTGTTCTTGTCAAAAATGGGATTGCTGTAAACAAACCAAAACATTGAAACGAATACAGTAGACGTTAATACGAATACTTAAATACCAAAATGCAACCGCTTTTCGGCATTCTTTCCATACCGTCGAATTATCTGGTAGAAAAATACCAGAACGGTCCAGACTTTGCGAATACTTAGATGCCTGCAAATAAAACGAAAAACGTACAATTAATACAAGTTAATGCAAGTATTACAAATGCACTTTTTACTTTTCCGTTGATACTTGTTTATTACCGTCGAATAATCTGGTAGAAAAATCCAAGCATGGCCATGCCCAAGCCGATGCCTGACAGGTAAAAGGATCCTCTGATCAAATTATCCTTTAAAGTCAGGGCCTCTGCCTGGTCTTCATCCTCTTCAGTCTTAAGAGGGCGACAGTTGTCAAGTTGCTCCGAAAACATACCCTCTTCGAACAATTTTTGCTCATCCAGATACAGCAAGCCACTTTGAAGCGATATCCCTTCCCAAAAGGAATAAATCCCGGTGTTGATCAACTTGATGAAGGATCCATGAGGACCATCAACATTGGGCATCGCAAAAATCCACCACTCGGGTGAGGCGAACAAGGTGTCCTTTGCTGTCCAAAAGTTTCGGTGGAAAACCCGGGGTAACTCTTGCGAATACCACGGCAACCAATCCTGACCCACAATTCTTCCAACCTTGGACTTCTGAAAAAAGGCCCACATTTCCCGCACAGATTTAAAGGTACCTAGACTTACGGTGTTCCGAATGATGGTCTCATGTAGCCCCAAATTGCTTAAGGACGTCGATTCCAACCTCCTCCTCGTTTCTATCAAATCTGTAAAAGCAGTAAAGTATTGAACATCGGTTGACAGTGTGTAATTTTGGTCGATCAGCTCCTGCAGACTTTTTGAGGATCCCGATACACCCGGTACCAAAATAATCCGCTTAATCGTTGACCAATAAGCATTGACCAGGTGTGTGGTGATCAAAACCCAAAACGAGTAGAATGCTTGATCAATTCTCCAACCGCGATCCGCAATTTCGAAACGGGATGTTTGATCCACCAGCGGTTTTAAAATGATCATTAATGGAGGCTCTGCTGCTTTAAAGAAAGAGGGCGAAAGTTTGGACCCCAGTTTGATCAGCAAAACCAAGGTGACCAAGGTTGTTCCGAAGAGAAGCCAGACCGGACACTCAAATGGCGCGAGAAAGTCTTGAAACCACCGACGCTCTTGAATTTGATGATTTTCGGTGTGTAAAATGTACTGCCGGTCCCAATTTGCACCCACAATCTTTTGATGTCTTACAAATCCCCCAAATATGACAGTATCTTGAAGTATATTTCCCTCCTTGCAAGCATACGTGTTCCAAACCTCGATGCGAACGTAGCTAAAGTTGTGTTTGGTGCTGATCAACAACAGCCATTTGACCCTAGCAGCATCGAGGTCATTAGAGAAAGCGTAACGGTTCGTCAAACTATCCACCGATTTAAACCAGTTTGGAGCCCATGATTCCCGAGGTCTTTGGGTCAAGCAAACCGTTCCCCGGTTGAAGTTCCGTCGTCGCGTTTCCAGATGCTTCAAAATATTTAATCTGATACCGCTATTGAAACACTTTGGTCCCATGTCTAACAGTTTCATGTTTAAGGAGTCTATACAGAATTCGCGCTTATTGCGCGGACTCTGCTTACATTTGAATCGAATTACTTTGTGGATCGGCTCTAACTGTACATTAAGGTCCTCAAAAATGAAATAAAAGTTTAGAAAATAGTTCAAAGGTACACTTTGGCTTCTTTTTGGAGCCAAAAATTTAGTCTGTTTCGGAACAACCAGGATGAAAATGTCTTCTAGTGGGTTCATATATTGGTTGGGAAGGAGCCACGTTAAGCCCGTTGCCAAGGGGAGATTTCGAAGTAGAGGCAGGTCGACGACCAGTTTCATGGGAACGGTTACCAGTTTCAGTGGTAAAACGGGCACAAATAATTGGGCAAAGCATTTTTCCTCCGAATATTTCAAAACATCACCAAGGCCCCGAAGTCGATCGCCCCAACCGGAAACCGCGATGCGGATATCGAAGATCTGGTTCACTCCACCGAGTTGCACGATTGCCTGGACTAAGGTTTCGATTACTTTGGCGAAGGGTAAAAAATCCGGACTGTACCAGAATACCGCGTCCTGCGGTATTTTGGCAGAAGCCAGAACGAAAATGCAATTTTTAAAGGGCCACAAATTCACGTTGGCAATATCTACGTTTGGATCCTTTTTAAAATTGGAGGACACCACGAGAGCTGACTCAACAAATATTTGAAACCTCAGCAGCGATAACAACGCAAGATACTGTCCTAACGTTAAAACAGTATTTTGGTGAGTTCTTTGAAAATTAAAACTAAATGCGACTAAAACTTTCATTGCTTTTTTTTGTTTCGGCGGAAAATTCTTGTCGCAATAAGACAGTTTAGAGTATCGACACGATACTTGTAGAAGAGGTTCTGAAATTCAAGGCAATTTTTACACATGTTAGCCGTTACACTAGAGTATCAGATAAAAGTGATATTGGTCGAGGTGATTTCTCCTGGGAAGTTGTTCAAAGCCGCTCACTGTATACATAGAAAAGTAAACAAAATAAAACTTGTTTTTGTTTCTGTAGACACACGACAAGCAAATATGAACTGCCCCTCAGTCGCACAAGTTCAAAATCCTTGTTGCTCAAAATATCAAAGTATGCCTTGAATTTTTAATGCGTTATCTGAACACGGCCAGAGTGTTTTTTCGTGTACACTTTTTCGTAATTTTAGTCAATGATTATTTTTTCTACACGGAAAATCGTGTTAAAAAATTGTAAAAAATTAAAAATTTCTCAAAGTTTGTTTACTCCTGGGTTCCGAGTAAATTTTGAGTAAGTTTCTTGACATTTTACAGGAATAAACGAATTTATTGCAGGCAACTCTGAAGCTTTCAGCCCGTAAGATTTCAAGGTTGACCAACGTTGGACAACGGTTATTGTTCTAGTGTGGAGATCATTGTCATGGGACAATAAAAATTACAAACGGCGTCAAAGCCTTACAACGAGTCTCATGGTGTAGAGTTGCTTTACAGTTTTCCAGGCACTTCTAAATGCTCCTTTTTGTTAGAAGGCAATCAATAAGCTAACGATTTGCTTCAAAACAAAGTCGCCAAACAGCATAATATTTTCCCGCTCGAGCAAATAAAACTCGCCGACCTTGATCCCTAAACGTGGAACCGAACGGCACACCTTTTTATAATAAATTTTCCCAAACTCTTTTCCCTCCGCCTTTTTCAAAATTTCCATCTTCATCTCCTCAATTTTAAACGTGATCTTGTGTATCCTGCCAAACAGGATACTGTACAAAATGAAGGACTCGATGAAGAAGACCAAGTAGACACTTGCAAAAATGGGACTTTTGTGGATCAGTTTGACGAATCCAGAGCCCCCAAGGATTCCCGCGTTGATTGCGATCAGCTTGGTCAAGTAGACGATGAGCGAGAAAGTTCGGTTAAAAAGTAAAATCATTACGTGCATCGTATGGAGTGACCTCACGGCTGCATTCAGGTCACTCGTCCGCCTGTTAAAAAACACAGAAAAAAACCGCATTTTTCCTCAGAATTTGAAACACAATAAAGGTAAATTGTGATTCATGTTTCGCTCACCTTAATTCGTTAATCGCCGATTGAATTTCCTCGCCAATTTTAATGATGGAGAAAAGCATGATGAGCACTGCAAAGTAGACGAGGGATACAAAACCAAAGATGGAGCCCAGGTCAAGGAGGGTCAAAGCCCCATAGAAAACGGGGCTTAATTTCCATTTGACGGCATACGAAGAAAGCAAGATTGGAATGTACGGGTCGATGAGGGCAAAGCTCATCAAAGCCACAGCGATCGAGTAAATAAGGAAGGGCAAGTAAATTAAAAGCTTGACCCGAAAAGGTCGTTTGCCCATAGATTTGGGATAAGAATCGTTCGTCTTTAAATTTTTAATGAGAAAGTTCCAAATGATTGTGACGCCGATCAGTTTTCCTCGAACCATTTCCTGGTAGTATCCAAGGTACAAGGCGCTGATGTAAAAGGTCCAAAAGATGGTGAAGATGTTTCGGTGGATTTTCAACCGTCGAGCTGTTGTAGTATTGGACGTTGATTGATCCAACTTTTCAAAGAAGTTTACCCAAATTACGTTCAAAACTAGGACAAAGATCCGCAGGGCCAAGAAATTTTGCCAAAAACCGTAGCGAAGTTTCAAAAAATGTGTTTTTGGGCGCTCCTCTCGCCCCAGTTGACCAGAATTTAGGTTTAGATCCGAGGGCATGAGTTTAATGTAAGTGAGCAGTTTGACGGTCCAAAAATTGTATTTCAGGTCACTCCAGGTCAGTCCATTCACAATGGGCGGCTTTTTCAAAAATGGATTAATAGATGTTGCCATTTGGTCGACGTAGACCGGTTCTTGAAGCCTCCCCAAATTTTCGGGGTTCACTCGACTTTGGAATCCTCCGGAATCCTTTTTTTGAAAAGCGGTCATCACGATGAACGCTTTTCGTAAATGAATGTTTCTGCGTAGTTTTGATTTTTCCATTTTACACTGGGACGAATATTTTCCTGTGTACGGCAGAAAATGTTGAAATGGATCGATGGATCGATTCAACGTAAACTGTTGTGTTGCAAATTACAGGTATCTGTAATTTGTTTTAGTTTTCGTTAATTGTCTGTAATTTTCGTTCACGAAACTAAACGGTAGTTGCTGATTAAGTCTATGCTTAATTGCTGTATATTTAAATGGGAAGCCACGGGACATTTTACAATTTCGGCAGCTCGTGTGAGACATAGAAAATTTATAATATACACGTGTGTGTGTGTACTACACACACACACACGTGTATATTACAGTTAAATTCAAGATTTTGTCCCTGGTCGTAATTCGCAATTGGTATGGGTGGAATATTTGTAACTTGCAGGCTTTGGCGCCGCTTGGCTTTTTTTGTTCAATCTCAATTGCTATCTGCACACTAAAGTTTTAGTTTATGGGAAGTGCCACCCATGCTCACAATGGGCACTCAGAAAGTGTGCAATTAAGATTTGAATGAAACCAACACAGCTTTGCAGATTTCAATGCACTGAATTTAGTACCGTAGGCCATTTTCCCGTGTATGCAGTATGCAGAGCCATAAAAGCGACTTAAATTCAACTATAAACACCCGAAATTCGGAAATTAAAGTATGATCGACGTCCAAGTTCAACAGTTTTACAATGAAATGAGTTTTTTTTAAATTTTGTTGCCTACTTGGAGTTGTGCATGGGAAAATTACCTTCTCCACTGGATTCAGCACATCAAAATCTATCATGGGGCGTTGGTTTCTTGCGATATCCAACTGTGCACTTGGTGAGTGTCCATTGTTGAGCAAGGGAACAGGTTGTTAATATTTACAGTCCTATGGGATTTACTATTACCTACATCTGGGCCGGGTCAAATTCATGTACGGTCGCTGAGAAATTTCTCAAAATTACTTGGTCCGTTTTGTGGTCGAATGCGCCAAACCAATTTTTTAAAATAAAATGTCTTCAAGTACGCGTTCGACCTCTGCGTCGAATGGCACTATTCCCGTGATTACTATTCAAAAAATCGTAACTCCTCTACTATTCATGTGTACATGGTCTTTGGCCAAAATAGAATAGTTACGTGAAAAATTATGGGCTATGATATTTCTTTTCATTCTATAACCGAAAAACATGTCTTTGGGGTCAAAAATGCAATTGTTGAAATCCCAAAGGGTTCTTTAGGCTTCGAAGTACATAACAGAGATAATTCTGTTTACACGCGGTGCTCAAGTTCGTGCTGAATTTTACTGTTTGGCGTTGAAGCTCAACCTCTGTTGCATTGTTCCGACTTAAGTTGTGAAGACTTGTAACTTGCAGGCTTTAGCGCCGCTTGGCTATTTTTGCAAAGTCAAGAATTCTCTGCACTCTAAAGATTATTTCAGTTGGCTCGGTCTCGCTTCATACATACAATTGGATTAGTTGTGACACGGAAAGTCTGCTTGTGTTGGTACAATTCTTGAGCAAACCCAGTCTCTTGGCTACTTTTTTATTTATCCCCTGTAAGTGTTAGTTATCTTGGATTTTGGACGCCGTTTGATTTATTAGAGATCCTCGAGTACACTTCCTAACTTATAGATCGTTGAGGGAAATACCACTCATGCTCACACGAAATCATCAATTATCTTGACACACACACGCATGCTATCAAACCTTTTGAAAATAATTCCCCACGGTACAAGCTCTTGTTTCTCTTTAAGTGAAGCTCGAAATATTATTTCAACAAATTTGGTACAGTACTCCCTTGATTTTATGAACTAATTCCTGCAGAAGGAGTTCATAAAACCAATCTGAAAATTGATTTTATGAAAGTTGAAGATCTGTGGTCAGTGTGGCTATCTATTAAAGTTCCAAGAACCTGCCATGAGTATATTAGTCATGTACATACATAAATGATAATACGAACTTTCATAGATGGCCTCACTTGTCTGTATTATGAATGATGGGTATGTATACTACATATTGACATACAAATTGGTTTTATGAACTTATTCATAAAACCAAAATTCATAAAATCAATTATTCATAAAGTCAAGGCACATAAAATCAAGGGAGTACTGTATTCGAATATCGCACAGGGGTAAAATTTAAAATTAACGGTATATGTATACATTATACATATATTATAGTTACACGAGTAAAAAGGAAAAATATTTTCTTCCCCAATGGTCCTTTTCTTCTGGAAGAGAAGCCACGTACTTCCGGAAGGTCATGATGAGCACACTGAGGAAAACTTTAAGCCCGCCGACTCCGCTAAAAAAATAAGACAACATGGCTTAAGTAAATTACAGTCAACTTGTTGTTTTTCGGTAGATCGTACGAATACGAATGTTTAACAGATATCAGATTTTGTGGAAATTAAAAGACTTGTTTTGTATTTTTTTATTTTCTTATACCTGTACAAGTCTGGAACGATTCCAAGGAAAACGAACTGGACAGCAAACACAAAGATAACTTCACTCGTCCGCACCAAACTGTACATGGCCGCCGTCTCCAGTCTCAAAGCGAGGGCTCCAAACCCCACCGTTGCAAAGGCCGTTATGGCGATGCCGAGAAGCAGGAGGGAGTCTATAAGACCATGGGGGACTTTGAAGCCCGTGGAAAAATAACTCAATACAAAGGCCAGTCCCATGCCAAACAGACTCATTGGGAGCATCATGAGGGCGAAATTAAAGTCTCGGTAGAGTCGCATTAGTAGCACGTACACGGAAACGGAGACCATGCTAGCCGTTGCTAAGGCCATCCCGATCTTGAATTTTAGAAGCAGGGGAAAATTATACATTGTGACTAATATTTCATGGTAGGCAATCTTAAAATTTTTACTTAAATTTTACATTAACGTTAAAATTACCAAAGTTTCCTGACTGAAACTGGCCCCGCCCTAAAAAATTGAAATTCGCGCTTTTTATGAGCCTCTTTTAGAATCATAAGGAAACAAAAACGGTGGAGAATCAGAATTAACGATTTAGGATTTAGGCCATACGGTTAAAATCGGCGGCTTTGAAATGATCGCCACGCCGCAAAATGCCGCCAAACACGATAAAATGGGGACGATCCCCAGCCGTTCATCTTTGAAAAGAAAATGGGCCAAAAAAGTGACCAAAATGGGACTACTCGACGTAATGACGGCAACATCGCCCATGGAAACGTACTCGATGGCGTAGTGACGCAGGATTATTTGCAGAGGGCCAAAAAGTCCTTGAACCTTGTAGAAAAAAAATTTTGAAAAATTTATGATAACTTTAGTCTTAGGATATTTTTTAATTTTAAAATTTTTTTCCGCTCACCAGAAATGCGATGAAGGCCTTTCTCTTCTCCCATGATGAGAGAGGCCAAATTGGTTGAAAAACAGAGTCTTCAGAGTTGCTCCGATTATGTTCAAAATATACGAGAAGAATCGTGCAGAAAATTGGAATTCCGGAGTAGCGGTAGAAGGCCGAGTTCTGGGCGAAGAATCCGTAATCTATAAGCACTTTTGCACCGAGAGTGTCCAACGAGATGCTGAAACTGGCCAAGAGGGACAGCAGAATACCGCAGTACGGCCAAATGCAGGAGGATGATATCCGAGACAGCCATAATGAATTTGGCCGGTTTTTTCCCGATGAAGAAGAAGTCCCAGTTTTTGGTTCT
>JAQIVE010003988.1:0-15442 GCA_034698285.1 Sminthurinus bimaculatus | reverse complement strand
GAGATTTTGTCTGAATAACAACTTTCTCTTGGAGCAGCAGCCTCAACTTCATGACCTTGACCTTGACCTTGACCTTGGCCTTGACCTTGACCTTGACCTTGACCTTCAGGCAGTTGACCTATGACTGGCTTGACTACAAGCAAATACCATACGGGAAAGGCGTTATAAAAGACGGTTATGAACCAGCCGAGTATTGTTGCCGGGAAATGGAATGCCCCTCCACATATTCTGACCCAAACAGTGTTGGGGTCATCCGCCAGAGAGGTCACATAGAAGGCCAAATTCGGCTTGAAGAATGCCGCGAGACCTCGAGTCGTCGGAATCAAGAATATGAAGGCCATGCACAGTCGGAAAAGCCGATTGAGCTCCCGCCTTGTTGACGTGTCCACATTTCCGGTTTCTGGAGGTCAAAGGTCACCGTAAGGAAAAACTGTTAAAAAACCTTGAAATGTGATTTTTATAAAAAAGGCCATAAAAAATATGACTGACCTTCTTTTAATTGGTTGACCGTGTTCAAAATGGCGTTGAAAACGTGACAGTGTTGACCATAATATTTTAAATGGATCCAGTGACTTTGGTTGACGATCAGATAAATCCCCGTAAGGAAGAGGACTTTAAACTTGCGCTCAGGGGGCACATTCTCATCTAGGAAAACCTGGACTGTTCGGAAAACCAAAAGAAGCTGGTTGAGCCCTACCAAGATGTAGCAGGTGCCCAACCATATCATGCGCCCTGTAGAATTGTGGTAAATCCAACGTCGGTTAAAGGTCACTTCTCCAGTCTCCTCGTCGACCTTTCTTACCCTAATAAATTTGTAGGGTAGAAATCCTAAAAAGTCACCGAGCCTTAAAAAGTTTTTCAAAAAGAAGAACCCTGCCTTCTCCATTTTTTACTGCTTTTTAAAAAATACACAATTGTGCCCTATTCATACAAGATGATTTCGAAATGAAATAGGTGGCGCAAGTTGACTTTGTTTAATATTTGGATAGCCTAAATTTCAACTTTTATGCTTGATGAAGTTAATAACTGTAAAATATTTAAGCCCGGAAGAGAATTTTCTTGTGGTTTAACGACCGATTAGCTCCAATCGGAACGGATTTCTCTTTAAATCAAACCTCAAAATGCTGCCGGATTTGCATAATATTGGCCAGGAAATCGATTCATTTTAATTAAGGTAAGTAAACCTCAGTCAGCCTTCCAGCAAAAACTGATTAAGAAAGTCAATCACGCCTCTATCCTTTGTCCCCGTAAGTGTGAATGGGGTTGCATAAAGAAAAAAAACATTAAGGGGACGAAGGGTAAAAAGTCTACTTCATGTTGTCGCAAGTTGTCAAAAAATCAAGGTTTTGATCGCATATAAAAATCGCCCTGCATAAACGGCTCGAAAGGTTGGCAAAATATTTTTTGTTCCAATGTTACCATTTGGTAGACTGTTTACTAAAAATGTGGGCTGTGGGAATTCGAAATTTTTCGTAACGCTATTAACTACCATTAGTTTTCCAAAAAATCACCGTTCAAAGATGGCGCTGCATTTCAAAAAACAAAACTTCCATATCTGTTCCCTAAAAAGTTTTTAAATAAAATACGTGTTTTGGCAAAATTTAAATTTAAACATCTTTTAGCGGTCATTTGGAACATTTGTAATACGTATATACAAGTAAATCTTACAACGCCAGGAATTCTTTAGATACTTTAATTGCATCATCAAAAATCGTTGATTATTTTGCTGTTTCTTGCTTTGTCCTCGGAATTGACCTCCCAAAAGACCCCTTACGGAAAAATTACGTGTCAGTTTTTGGACTTCAAATTTTTTTTGCATGGAGCTCGAATAAAAAAGTCTTCAAGTCTTCATCATCAGAGTAACAAGAGCCTTTAATTATTTTTTCGTGTCGTATGATTACCGTCAAAAGTACCTAAAGAAAAAACGTGTCGCGGATAAAACGCTTTTTAAAATATGAAAATTCAGGGCGGTAACTTTTACCCCTTGTTTCCTTATAAATACATACATACATAAATACACGTAATGAATATAGAAAGCTTCATTACTGCTTTTTGTTTAGTTTCTAGGGATTAATAAAAAAGTTGACGTCGTAGAATGTTGGACAGTACACAGTACACAAGTGACAAGTGACTCGCTCAAATTGGGAATTTGATAAGCAACTTTATACACTGCATGCTATAAAATTCTATCGACATGATAATATACATTCTGTATATATGCATCCTAATGGTGTCGTAATTCCTTCTTGGCCTTTTGAACTTCCGGGAACATCAATGTCCGACGAATCGATGCTCCCATTTCTTCTTTATTGACATACATAAATGTTAAGAAATACAATCCGATTTTTACTCTCCATAAGAGAGGATCAAAGTGGTGGTCTTGTCAATGATGATCCCCAAAATTGTGACAATGAGAGTCTTGTCAACGTAGAAAAACCTGCCAATGGTCACTCGAAGCGGCCGGAATGACCTCTGGAACGTGCGGAACCACATTGACCTCTTTGCCCGACTCGCCTTCCAGGATTTCATGACTTTGACGGACTCTTCAAAGGGAACGGCCATGCTAATAAAGACTGCCTTGGTGAACCCGAGGGCGAAGAATGCCCTCATCAAGGCTAAACCATCCTTGTACACCACAAACACGAAAATGTTCGAGATGGCCGCAAGTAACAGCGTGAGCTCCAGAAATAGTGGGACAGATCCAAACATTCCATCAAAGTGGCTCTGGAGAACCGTGAGCTGGTTGTAAACTTTGTACCTTTTTCTCTCAATCAAAAAAGTTTCTTGGGCTTGACCTTGACCTTGACCTTCAACCAGTTGACCGATGATCGGTTTGACCACCAGCGAATACCACACGGGAACAGCATGATAAAAAAGGGTTATAAACCAGCCAAGTATCGTCGCCGTAAAATGGAATACACCACCAAATAATCTGACCCAAAGGCCGGTGGGGTCATCCGCCAGAGAGGTCACGTAGAAAGGTAAAGTTGGCTTGAAGAAGGCCGCGAGGCCTCGAGCAGTTGGAATCAAGAATATGAAGGCCATACACAGTCGGAAAAGTCGATTAAGCTCACGTCTTGTCCATGGATCGACGCTTCCTGTTTCTGGAGGTCAAAGGTCCCCGTAAGAAAAACTGTTAAAAAACCCAAAACTCTGATTTTCATGACAAACCGAGTAAAAAAATTTTGCTGACCTTCTTTCAATTGATTGACCGTGTTCAAAATGGCGTTGAACACGTGACAGTGTTGACCATAATATTTTAAATGGATCCAGTGACATTGGTTGATGATCAGATAGATCCCCGTGAGGAAGATCACTTTAAACTTGCGTTTAATTGACACGCTCTCATCCAGGAAAACCTGAATCGTTCTGGAGACCAAGAGAAGCTGATTAAGTACCACCAAAATGTAGCAGGTGCCCAACCATATCATGCGCCGGGTGGACGTGTGGTAAACCCAATTTTTCCTCAAGGTCACTTCTCCAGTCTCCTTGTTGACGTTTTTGACCCTAACGGATTTGTAGGGAAGAAATCCTAAAGTGTCACCGAGCTTTAAAAATTTATTCAAAAAGTTGAACCCTGCCTTGTCCATTTTTTGCACCTTTTACAAAAATAATGCTCAAATAGATAGTTTTCGAAAACTGTCGAGTTTAGGGAATTACTTTGATAAACAGAAAGTATCTATTCCGTATTCTTTTAAGATTTTTGAAAATGACTCAAAAACATTTTAATGTGAGATTTGGAGAACGTTGAATCGATCTCTTTTTTTAGGAAAGGTCAGCGTTCCAGCGAGAACTGACCAGAAATCAAAACACTTGAATTTCGCTTTGTTTACTTTTATCGTTCGTTTTTTTTGTGCATGCTCTCACCGAATGGACGGCTTATATGTAGGTTCATTGCTACCGTCTGTGTATACTTCGCTTAGGGAATAATTAAAATGTGGACACCGTAGAAAATTGGACCAAATTATTCGCTCAAATTGGAACTCTGTTACGAAACTTTGTGTACACTATTAAATTCTACCGACACTCGTGTCTGTTCTGTGTCCAGCTTAATGGTGACATAATTAAAAAGTTGTTTAGGTCTTTTGATTATTCCCTTGAAAATTATTCGACGACATATGTATGTATCTCGAAGCTTTCATTTCTTGAATAGAGAAATACCAGGAAATATTTTGAAATTGGAATCGCAATCTTCTATGTATACGAGAGTATGTGCATAACTACATGACATGTACACGCGTTTATCACATTAAATATGGACAAGGGACATGTAGGTATACTCTGTACAACTTTATCAATCCATATTATAGTATTTTGGTACGCATTTAAAAATAATAGAGCTTGTTAACTTATAATTACATCAACAATGTGTGTATACCTACAAAGTTTGACAAGGACAGTCTAGACGTGCTCAAAATAACAATTTTTCGAAAAAGTGAGCTTGAAAATCAATAAAATCAGGGGAGATTTTTTTTCCGATCGTGTGATGATTAGAGAGGGAGCGCAGGGTCTTCAATGGGCAAAGGTTATATGTAAAGGACCAGTATAAATCGGACTAAAACATTTCACAGCAAAGGAATGGCAGGAATTTGCTGCAGTGAAATGCTGTATAAACTACATGTACATACATACATGTATAAAGAATAAAATTTAGGAATTCATGACAAACGTGCAGATAATAAAAATGCTATTTTAATATACACAATACACAATGAGCACACATATATGTATGTTTTTGCATGTAAATGTGTGCGTTCTTTACGAATTCGGCTCAAAAGTTGATAAAAATGCTATTAAAAGCTAAAATACGGGAAAACATAACAACTGTGACCAACCTGGGCTCTTCCTGTTTAGTTTGGTTGTGCGTTTCAACTTTAAGGTTAAATCCGCTGCATTTTTTTCACATTTTGCATTTTGTACAATGTCGGAAAAGCAACTTGTGACGTGAGTGCTCATCATCTAAACACATAATTTAATCGATACCGTTTACTTGCTCATTTTTCACCTTCACCTAAAACTAAACTTGTAATTTTTTCGACAGAGAAGAAAGCGTGGAAGGTTTTGAGGTCGAGGTCGTCGATGACGAGGATAAGGACGAAGACAGGGAAACGGACAACAATGACAACAAAAAAGACGAGGAACAAAACCTGGATGACGAAGGAAAAGACAAGGAACAGGACAACGGTGACAATGAAGGGGCCGAAGAAATAAATTGGGATGAAGATGCTGATGATGGTAGGACGGCGACGGTAGTTGACATTTCCATATCCTGCAAGTAATTCAAGCAAAATTTACCATTTAAGATACATACAAAAAAGAATTTTTTTTTGTCAGTTTTTTATGTCAGATATAACAACTTGTGTATTTTTGAAACTTATTGATCAAAAATTAACAGAAAAATGATCAGTTTTTTGACTAAATGCTCATTGAATCGTAAACTAGGGATTTGGAAAACAAGGACGAATCGGACAAGGCGGATCCCGTCTGTGTGGTTTTTCAGCGACCCAACAATAATCCTAGTACCTTAATCGAGCTGATGAGGACCGAAATAAAGGGTGTCATTCTAAATTTTTCTAGATTCTAGATATCCTTGATTTTCAATTTCTATGCGGAAATAATGTACCTAACTAAAATAATTTTGTTTTGCATTAACTTTAAAGAAAACAATTTGTGTCCGACGTTCAACAAAAAGGTAAAATTTTTTAAAGCGTTTTTTGAGAAAAGTTTTGATGATATCCAAGGTCACACAGCTTTTTGACATGTTTATTGTAGTGTACCTTCGAGTACAAGTTCCAGGAGTCACAAACTCTCCGATTTCACCTGTATGATGTGGACGAAGCGGATTCTGTTCTTTTGGAGGAAGACTCTTTAGGATTCCATGAGTGTGATTGATTAGTTTTACATTTTTTTACTTACCTATGATACATTAAATCCAGACTTTTTAAGAATATAGAAATTGAAATTTAAAAAAATAAAATACAATTCCAACTTATTTTTTATTTCAGGCAGCGTGGCCAACATTATTGTAAGCTGTGAAAAAATCATTTCAACTTGATGGTCAAACCAAGAAATTTTTAGAAATATTCCTCAAATTTTTGTTTTTAAAAAAGTTCATAGCTGAAAATTTGACCTTTTTTGGACAATTCAAGGTCGCCGGGGCGATGGGCTACACTCAAGCACTACAAGAGGGCGACAAAATACTAGGGGCAACAATCACTCTTGAGGCTGTTGAAAAGTCTGCTCTCAAGGATCGCGTAAGAAATTTGCAAAAATTCTTGTTCGAACTTGTTTTAAAAATTTAATAAAAAAGAAAATTTGCTCAAAGTTAAAAAAAAAATGGAATTCTAGATATACTTGGACATAATGGGCGCTCAAGTGTTGCCCTGCTACCAACTCTGCATGGCGGGCAAAAGTTTTTTCCAGGTTTTGAGGAAGATAGAAAACGATTCTTTCAAGCCGTGTTTTCGTTCCCGTCCGATTCGGGGCATCAACCCAAAATGGACGCCCATGAACATTAGTTTTGGCAATTTGTGTCGAGCGGATGAAAATCTTCCGCTAAAGATTGAAATTTATCAAAAAAACAAGTTGGGCAATGGAAGTCGACTTCTTGGCTTTGCTAGTACGTGTCTCAAAAATATTTTGAGCACCACTGAGGATCCCTGGGTGATCTCCGTCCGGCTGCGGACAACCGGTGGAAAAGTACCAAAAACCTTTTTTTACCGCTTTTTTTAAATTTTTTCAAAATTTTTTGAAAAAAGTAAAGACTTGAAACATTTTGAAATTTTTTATTATAGACAAGCCAAACGTCCATCTCAATTCTAGAATGTTCTCGAACGCCCGTGTTTACATTTCTAGACTTTGTCCAGGCCGGCATGAAAATTCACTTTTGCTTCTTCATCAATTTTACAAGTACCATTTTTTTAAAAACCATTTTTCGAAATCCATTTTTTTCAAAAATCATGAATGTTTACTTTTTTCTACATTTTTTTAAGATTCAAGCAGCCCATTTCACGTAATTTGCGACGACCCACACATCATCCCTCAAAATCCGTATGAGCAGGTTAAATAATTTTTTGACGACAAATCTCGAAAATTGTCAACTTTTATCAAAATTTGCTTTTTTTAGAAAATTTTGAACTTTTTTCGCAGATCATCAAATCTCTGGACCCTGTCCTCAGAGATTACAACAATGTCTACAAAATCTTCGGCTTTGGGGCAAAAATCCCTCCGGATGATTCAATCAACCACTGTTTTGCTGTGACCATGGCCGAGTCACCCGACTGTCAAGGAGTTGATGAGGTCATCAAACAGTACCGAAAATGCTTGGGAAAAATTAAGCAGTGTGACCTGACCAACTTTCAGCCCATGATCGCCGCCTTGACCTCTCTGGCCAAGGAATCTCTGGACGGGACCAACTACTATGTTCAAATCATTTTGACCCACGCTCTGCCTTCGGATCTTTCCAGGCTAAAAGAGGTCAGAAAAATATAATGATTAAGGTCAAGGGTCAAAAAACTAAAAATCCGACATTTTGGAAATTTCAGACCATTGTCCGGTCATCAGAGTTCCCCATGTCAATACTAGTCGTTGGAATTGGGACAGTTGACTTCAGCCCCTTAAAAAACCTGACCGGTGTCCTGGTCCACGACGGACAAGTTATCAGACGCGACTTATTTCAATTTTTGACCTACCCGGGGTCAAATTTAGGTGGGACTTTGAACTCTGGAGCCGGAAGCGGCGTTTCTCCAGACCGACTTGCGGAGAAAATGGCGCTAATTGATGACCAGGTTGAAAGTTTTATGACCAATGCCGCCATTCAGCCCTTCGACATTACGCTGAGGGTGCAGGAGTTGGCGGACAGTAAAGTGAAAAAGAAAGAGGAATAACATCAAAATATTTCAAAATTTTAAAAGTCATCAAATGAAATTACGTTTTTATTGAAATTTCCTCTAAATAAGTTGAAAAGCACGTTTTTTTCGCGAATTGTGCATTTTGTTTGCCAGCATTTTTGTTTTTTCATAATTTCAAGCATGGCGTTTTTAAAATTGTGTCATATTTTAAATTAAATAAATTGAAAATTTTGTTTACAAATTGTGTCGCCCAATTTCAAAGAATTGTGAGCCTTTTTAAATTTTCCCAGCAAACCTCAAATTTTCCACATTATTTTACATTATGCTGTGCAAACAAAACATCCGTTAAAGTTTACCCACACAAAAAATCTAATAAGCAAAAGGTTTGATCAAAGGTCAACCGATTTTGTCAAGCATTCAATTTTAATATCCGGCAATAAAAAACAGGAAAATGTCAACTTAATTCAAAATTCAATTTTGAAATTGATGGAATTTACGGTAATTGAACCATTTTTTCTACTTTTATGTGGGTCGCCATTTCGTTTTGTATCGAATCGATTCAGCTACTTTTTTAAATTATGTCGAAAGGCTGCCGTTTCCTCTTCCCCGTTTTGCTCACTGTTCATATCTTGTGCTACTTTTCTTACTGGAGGATAAAAGTCAAATTTTTGTCAGAAAAATCAATTTTTCTTCATAAAAGTCAAATTTTCGTCATAAAAATCAAATTTTCTTCACAAAATTTTAATTTTCTTCACAAAATTCTAATTTTCTTCAAAAAACTCGCCAAAAAATGAACAACGACTTCAGGGCGTGGGAAATCCCTCAAAAACCCGCGGCGACCTTCAGCGTGAACAACAGGTACAACAGCAATTTAAACAGCAACAACTTGAATAACAAGTCGCTCGGTAGCTACAGCAACGTCTACGCGACGCAGTTGGAATCCTCTAGACCAAACTCAAACTACCCGAGTCGCCTGCAAAAAACGGTCATGGGCCCTTCACCCGTAAGTAACCCGCCTCGAGTTGGTCAATTAAACAACAACAACAAGGTTCGTGACCACGGCTTCTTTTCTCAGTCCACCCGGTTTGAGTTTGAAGATCCACCGCCCAAAAATATTCAGCCCATGGACAAGCAGTCGATGACGAAGACGACGACGACGACCGCCAAGAGTCCGGTCAAATTCCGCCATTTCACGTATGCTCCCCGGTACATGGAAATTTCGGAAATGTCTCGACCTGACCTGGATTTGGACGTTGACGTCCGACTGCAGAAACGACATCTGGCCAAAGGGCACGGGAATGGCCATGGCCATGGCAACGGCCACAATGGGAAAGGCAAGGGCAAGGGCAAACGGGCGAGTCAAAGGCCCAAGCGGAGCTTCAAGGACTATGTTGACCTCGTCGTCAACGGCATCACCAGCATGGTTTTTAACGTTTAAATGAAAGCTCTGCGATCTGTATGCAGTAAAAATGAGTTCAAAATTTTACGTTGTTTCCCTAAATTTGCACATGAATAAAAGCTTGTTTTTTTTGTTTAGTTCAGCACAAACCTTGACCTGATTTTCAAGTAAATATTTCGTTTATTGGGCGAACTTTGGCTTCATTTTAAAGCAATTAAGCTCATTTTTGTCATGTTCATACATAACACTTTTGAAAGTAAATTAATTAAATATTGACACTGTGACAATTAAACCTAGAAACTTAATTTCTTCTTCTTCTGCTTTCATTGTCAGCATCCATAATATTTAGGGAGCGAAGCTCATCTCTTGTAATTGGAAATTGTGTCTGTCTGTCCGTCTGTCCGTAACGTACGACGATTAAAGTCGCTAGGGGTCACCGATTTACCCGGGAGTTACACCAATCGACGCGTCTAGGTCTAATTTAGATACCTATTGATTTTGGTGACGATCGGATAAGCGGTTCCGGAAAAAACCCGGAAAAACCGGGGAAAAAACCGGATTTTCATGAAATTTGAATTTTCGCGCCTTTTTAATTTTTTAAATTTTTTTTATTTTTTATTATTATTTTTATTATTATTATTTATTCTCATAATGCCCCAATGCCCGAATTTGGTCGGTTTTGGTCGGGACCACCCCCAATGCCCGGATTTGGTCGGTTTTGGTCGGGACCACCCCCAATGCCCGGATTCGGTCGGTTTTGGTCGGGACCACCCCAATGCCCGGATTCGGTCGGTTTTGGTCGGGATCACCCCCAATGCACGGATTCGGTCGGTTTGACGATTTCCCGCCAAAATTTGAAAAATGGACAATTTCCCACCAAAATCCATAAACTACACAAGATTTCACCAATGAGGGTTTCAGATGCCGGTAAAGGTTGTTTTTCTTGTTTTCTGATGGTTTCCGAATAGTAGAAAAAAATATTCAAAAACTGTATGGACAGACAGAAAGACAAAACTTCGCTCCCTACTACCATCGCCGTGCGCTGATAGCTTGTTACAATTTACAGTCGTGAATATCGATGTGTACCCTCGTTCTTTGTGCATATAATGTGTGTAGTACGCAATTGTGCACCATTGAGCACCGACTGTGAACCATTGCGCACCATTGCGCCCCCATTGCGCACCACGGCAAAATTGGTGGCGACGATGAAGTTGAAGATGGTCCCACAAATTGATGTACAAAACAGTTTGATGCTCCCTCTTCTCCACGGACACGTAGGGCTGCTAGATGTAGCGTAGGGCTGTGCTGGACTTTGCAGGGAAGCCACCAAACCAAGGAAAGGAAAGTCAAACCATCAGCAGCTTCATCTTCCCCACGTCAAATTCCGGAACCTTCATTGAAGAGCTGACTTGCTTGGCAATTGGGTACGGGTATCGGACCGTAGCTGCCACCATTTTTTTGTGTGCAAGAGGTCCGCATCTTGTCATGAATAAGTACAGGTATAAGAAAAAGTAAGCGGTCAGAAAATAAAAGACGAGGTCATATTTTACAACGACCAATCATAACAATCATGGTTGAAATCTCGATTCTTGAAGTTTGTTCTTGAATTGAAAATAATAAGTATCAACGTGTCATGTCATGTCATGACAACACGTTGACACTATGTATGTACATGTCTGTTTAGTGTCGTTGCCATTTTTACAGTAATGCTCGAAATTTTAAAAAAAGCATGTTGAATTTTGATTAATATAATAAGGCAAAAATTCGGACTGTTTTCAAAGCGTACAACAAATTGAGCAAATGGAACCGGGAAGAAGCTTCAAAAATCCTTGTTGAACGTGTAAGTTTGATAGTAATTCTTGTAAATATTTGGTTCATAATTGTTCTAAACCTTGCTGTAATTCATTGTTCATTGTTATAGTTGGAGCAGGTTCTGGGGCTAGCAGATAAGCCAACAACGCAACAGCATCCAGCTAGAGAGAACATTGTTGATGAGGATGACGTACAAATAGTGCTGATCAAAGAAGAAGCGTCGGAATTAGCTCCGACCATGATAATGGACCAAGAGCTGATTCCAACTTCATCGTCTCCCGGCATCCCAAGCTCCAGTTTAAATAACGAAGCTTCTGCGGCACCAAATCAGTCAACCTTGAACTCAAGCATAGAAACGGACACTGGAGGTCACAAAACACGGGATTGTACCCTTCCTCCGACTCTTGTCTCGCCCAACTCTTCCAATGCCCCTGCTGTTAGCAGTAGTTACCTCGATAGCTTGATTAATGCGGACTATATCGATGAGGCTTTGAATGCCAACAACACTGCTGACCATATGATTTTGTTGGCCAGGAACATGGCTCGAAGTGTTATTGGGGACACTCTTCAAAAATCCGGGTCCCCCTACACTTTGACCTCAAAGGGGTCAAATTTTTTGTGTCACGTTTGCCAGAAAAAACATAGTGGCCTCCAGAAATTGGCTGCCCACATTTGGCGTCATCATATGGACGAACGGCCCATTTTTAAGTGTCCATATCCGACCTGCAACAAAACCTACAAAGATCCGGGTAAATAAAATACATCGTATTATACACAAGCTATTCTTCATTTTGCGGTTAGTTAGAAAATTGAAGGGAAAAAATAATCTTCGTGTTTTACAGCAAACTTCTTGTCCCATGTCAAAATATGGCACCAGGACATCCCGGCCGGTAAAGAGTCTCTTCCCTCAAAATCAGGGCATGGAGAATCCGGGTTGGAGCAACTGGAAAAGCGACGGGTGAATTTCCCAACCTGGAAATTTCGGGAGGAGATCCTGGAAATGGAACCTTTTCAAGAGTCCGCAGCCGCGAATACTGAAAATTCCGTTTTCACATGCACCAATGATGATGCCAAAATTTTGTTGTCGAGGAATAGAGACGCAATTCAAGAGGCACAAGATGGAGTTGCGTTAGACGAAACTTGGGAAAAATCAAAGGAGATTGCCCATCCAAGAAAAAAACCTAGAGATGAAGCCTTCATTTGTTCGCACTGTGACCAACGTTTTTCTACCCGGAACTCCTTGAAGTCTCACGTGGCTTATCATCATTTGCCAAAATTGTTTGTGTGCAAGTACTGCAAAAAGGCTTTTACCTTCGAATCTGGTTTAGTGACCCATGAAAGTGTGCACACGGGTGAAAAGCCGTACAAATGCACTCATTGCGAAAAAGGATTTCGCCTGTTGGCTCATTTGAGAGAACACGAGAGGCGGCACACGGGAGAAAAACCGTACAAATGTTCTTATTGCAAAAAGCGGTTCACCCAAAGCAGCTCAAGAAGGGTTCATGAAATTGGCCACACTGGGGAAGAGCCCTTCAAATGCAGATACTGTGTTGAAACATTTGGCCGCTTGAGAGCTAGAAATCAGCACGAGAACAGGATGCATGGTCACAAAATTTACAAAAATATTAGGCGTGCGTTCGCAGGTGTTAGAGATCAATTGTAAGACGTCGTCCAGCAATTCAGATTAAAAACACGTAAAAGCAGTCTAACAATAAGTGTCTCGGCCCTGCTTCAAAATTTTTAACTTTCATGATATTCAATGTAAATATGGCCTGCAGCTGACATTTATGTAGGTCTCGCCACGAGATTGATCATACTCAAAACAATTCTATTAAGATTCATAGTTTTTTGCTGAAGTAATTTCGGTCAACAGAACACAATTTATGCTGCTTTTGACAATAATATCATGATAATTATTCTCTAAAGCTGCCTTGGCGTGGTGCTAGTATTTAATTTTACAGAATAAACTCTCTGTTTTTCAATAAATGGCGATTCAAATTTTACTGTCGCCAACCTTTACCGTGTGAAAAGTAAAACGTGGATCGCCATTTAATGAAAAACAGAGAATATACAATATACAGGCTGTTTCTTCATTTGCTGACCTTGACTACTTGCCTCTGATATTTATTGGTTTGCAGGTTACAGCCATGAATACAAAATATTAAAATGTAGTCTCGTTCTTAGGAGGGCATCTTACATTGTTAGTCCATATTACGCATAGGTACATATTTTCTTTGTTGGACATTGAACACATGTCCTGTATTATTTTATATGGGTCGTTTTTACAGGTCCTTGCACTTCAGGTACCTAGTCAATAGTCAATAGACGGGGGATGGTTGACACTGACGGTACATACATACATACATTTGCTCATTTCTTACTTCATTCGTCTCCTTCTCGCGTCCTTATTTCGTCCTTCCAGGATAAAAGGCCCTTCCAGCGGAAACTCTATTTAACAATTCAAGAGCCGACGCGTCGGCCATTACAAGTGGAAAAACAAGAAAAGGCAAACCCATTCTTGTTTTCCTGTATCTTCTTTTTCTTTGGAAAATTAGAATGAAGCCAAAGGCATGACGTCAATACATCGAGTCTAATTACCTCCAGTTGCATTTTGCTTGCCTGAATTAGCCCACCAGAATTGAAGAAATCTTACTTAAATATCATCTTTTCATATTGCATTGAATAAACATTTCAAATGGTAAACCGAAACCTGTTGAAAATTTCGAACGTCGTCCAAGGGTTTTAAAAAGGAGCCATATTTCGTGATGTCTGGACGACGTAAAGCGGATCCCATGGTAACACAAAACTTTTACTTTGGACTCGTATTTTGTTGAAAGAGAGAAAAAGTTTGGCATATCCCGTTCGAAAAAAAATGGGGCGTTTTTTTCCGGCTGGAAATTGGCCCATTTTTCGGCCGTATTGGGCCGCTTTTGGCCGAAATTCGGGCAGATTTTTTCGCCGGGCCAATTTCCGGCCGTATTCGGCCAGAAATTTTGGCACGGGATTGTTTTATTTTGAAAACACGGGACTTTCTTTGTGTTATGTATCGATATTAAATGTACGATATTAAATACTTATAGACCATACATGATTGCAATATGCACACTCAACAAGTTAACATCTGCGATTTTAAGGGAACCAACGCCATTTTATGGATTTTGACCTCCTGAGTTTAATAGTGAATGGCCATCTTTCCATTTAATTATCGAGTTTTAAAAATATAGGTTGATTACTGATTACCCACTGTTTCATTGTAAAATTGTGAAACTTGGACGCCGTTCGTCAATACTAATAATGTGGAACAGTTGACAATGTATGAGAATTTTCAAATAGGGGTTTCAGTTTATAAACTATGACATATTGTGAAGTGCGACCTTGATTTTTGACTTCAGGAGGTCAAAATCTAGAAAAAATGTACTTTGGTTTCATCCAGCGCCAGCTTTCGTCCTCATTTGCTGAGGGTACATTGTTTGCTAAGAGGTCAAAAAAATCTGGAGCGAAAATCTAGTTGTCTTAACAAAAATTTCATTTAGTATTGGTTTGAGCATAAATTATAGTAGGTTTACTGTATAGTATAATGTCAACTAGGGTAGCCGCTGTTACTTTTATTGCTTTTTAAATGATAATCTTTATGAATTTGGACAGGATGGAATCCGAGACGTTTTTGAGGCTTACAAGATGTTCATGCCAACAACAGAGGACTCAAAGCCAGATATAGGTTTTGTCATCAAACACGTGAGTTTTCATTTAAATCCAGATCGTACCAAACTTTTTTACATGCACATTTTTACAAAAATGCTGCCCCTTAGGAAAAAGTCGTGTCAAATCTAATGAAGATTTGATGAGATTTGACAAGATTTACAATTTTTCAAGATTTTCGACCAAAATTTCATTCGATTTTTTGAAAACATTTTTTTCTGAGGGGCATTACTAATTTCCAATGTTTGAACGCTGGTATTTTTATATTATAAACATGTATGTAATATGTATATGTATTCTAAAGCCTGAAACATTATTTTTGTAGCTGACCACTGTTTTTGACGATAAATCCCGAAAGTCAGAGGTGATGGACAGGAAAAGCGAGGATTTGGTATTAAAAATCTTTTTAAAATCCTGTCATCTTTCCATGCCTTATTCTTTTCACTGTGAATGCGTTTAAATGTCTATTTTGCATCGTTTTAATTTTAGTACCAATCACAATATTTTAAAAGTCACGTTAATTGTTGATCCGTTCAGGAAAAAATCCGGACTGGTTTCGGAGCCTATAACAGGTTGAGCAAGTGGAATTTGGAAGAAGCTTCGAGACTTTTTGTTAAATGTGTAAGGCTAATCAAATACATTTGGTTATAAATTTTTTTACCAGAAATATTGTATGATTGGG
>JAQIVE010003987.1:0-15443 GCA_034698285.1 Sminthurinus bimaculatus | reverse complement strand
ATTATATTATAAATTATAATATACATATAATATATAAACATGCATGCACATATTATATTTTCAAGGGGGTAGTACATATCGGTACTGTTTCATTTTACACTTTTGGAATGTCAAATCCAAGTCGCCTTAGACGTGTAGCTGATCAGAAGCTCTAAACTCATCTCATCTCATCCATCTAATCTGCCACTATATAGGAATTAAGGTATCTGTGAACAAACTTGTGAGTTTTCCTCCATCTCTCTCTGTCTCTTTCTTTCGTCCTTTCTCTCCCTCACCTCTCTGATTTCCATCTTGAATTTTGGTCCGCGTGTGCCTGTGCTTCTGTGTACCATTCTTGTGCCTTCTCTATGCATTATGCATACTTATGTAGATAGCTGTATGCATTTTCTCCTCTTTCTCTGTTCTTTATTCCCATAAAAACTCTCTGGCTCTGACTCTGTAATGGTTGATAAGTTACGTCGCATATAAGTAAGTACGCCCGCAACTTCAAATTTAGCTTCATGTTCCCAGCCGAGAACTGTTCAAGTCAACTCATCGTCGTCGTAATAGAGGGAGAGATAAGACGAGGACGAGCGGGGAGAGAGATACGCACTCCTTCTGCTGCTTCGTCGTCGTCTTCTTCTTTCTATACATAAATATGTCGCAGGAGTCTGATTTTGGTACACAACAACACAATGCATGCACACATAAAATAACATACGAATACAGCACACATCATTTACCAAATGAAAAGACGATTGTATCATCAAAGGCACAAACCTCAAGAAGAAGAAGAAAACTCACGCACGCATAAATATTTATTTAAACCAAATTTTCATGTTGAATACGTATTGCGTACATGCATCTGTGTACATTATTGTCCGACTAGAATTGTCAGCAAAGCCAAAAGGCAATAATATAGCAATAATAATAACAGACAAGTCCTTTTCTTATGCTCATATTCATATTTATTCGCAATAAAATAAAAACTAAGAAAACACAGACAGCGAGAACTGTGTCAACCCCATAACATACATAACATCGTCAAGAAAATAAACGAGGAAACCAATAAAAAGTTCCATATTCAAGTCAAAAAGTTGGAATTTCTCTCAAGTTTTGCTACACAGCCAAATGTCAACTATCATGAAGAATATTTTTACCCCTGTTTTATTATTAATCCGCAATGCGTTTACCAGAAACCGTACACTAAAATTCTTTTACCTCCTTCTTATTACACGACACAGACAATCAAAATAATACAATTTGCATAATGTGAGCTCATGTCAACAACTGCTCAGAGTTGAGACTTGAAAATTCTCTGTGGGTGCTTTACCATATCTACAATATAAAAAGTAGAGAGAGTCTCCGCCTTGGATACATAAAATAAAAGCATACAACCTTTTTCAGTTCCTCCAGTACAATTCCATGTTTTAAAGTGTCAAGTATACACTATACATTCACTTATTTTCCATAAATCTCTCCTTAGTATGCATACACTTTCAGCTGCCAAAATATAGACGCAAAAGCAGAAAATAGCAAACAACCGGGAAAAGACTGAGAAGATTAAAAAAATATAGTTGGGTAAGAAGGATAAAACAGCATCATAATATAATATTATTACAGTGCATTGTACGGAATGTAAGTACAAAATTGCGGATGCAGAAATGTAAAATATCTGAGAAAGAACCTTATTGAAAAGTCAGATAAATTCAGAGTCGACAAATTGGCTGTACCAACGGCTCGTCGGAAATAATCAGATTGGCACTTGCTCGTCCTTCTCTCTCTCTGAAAGCAGAAACAGAGAGAGAGAGAGAGAAAGAAAGAAACACGCATGTATAAAGAATACATAGAGAAAAAATGCCACAGCATAAGACCATATGCAAAAGTAGAATCTTCTACCATCATCTGCTTATTTTCTGAACTTATACATATGCATAATATACTGATATAGTTACATATTACTTCCAAAAACACTCTTATACATGTTCCAAAGAAATCCCGGGTATCTTTTACTATGACTGCTTACATAACTGTAGAATGTCTGTGAATTTGCTTCAATTTTCAAAAGAAAAGTGGAAAAAATGATGTTTCATAACGCCAACTAGGCATTCGAAATTGGAAGCTTAATTACTTGCGGTTCGTTTTTAAAAAATTGCGGCTGCAAAAATAAAATAAATCAAGGAATTTGTCTAAAAGTTTAAAGTATGTAGCTAAGTAAGAGAAGTAATAGATCGAAGATTGTCAAATCAATTCATTCTTCCTGCTCTCCTCTACCAATGTAAGCCGACCTATGCATAACACACATATTGTACATATATATCAGATGAACTACTATGTGGAATCTGCCATTGTCTGTAGTCTGCTCTGTACAGTTATTTTCTAGCACACATTTGTTAAGATTCGTTTCGTAGCTGTCGTCAAAGTGCTACAGTACAATGCTATAATAGTTTCCTATATGTATGTTCACACAATGAAATGTTGTGCCGTTGCATATGGAGAAGGTATTCTGTTCTCTAGTCTAAATTTGATACTCATCTTTTGTTGGCTGGCAAACAGTTTCAGCTCATCACCACAGTCAATCTCTTTCTCCTCAAAGCAAAGGTCAATCCATCTATCTATTTAAATGGGCCTTGTTAGTGCTGTATCTTGTTCATTTTCATGTTCGTCTTCGTGTTGCTTAGTCACATATTGTATGTTCCCGACTTGCTTTACTTTACAATCTCACATCTTAAATGAAAATCTAAATCATCTTCATATCTTCCATCTCTCACTCTCTTCATATCCTCCTCTCTTTACTCGTATACATATAGGAAAATGCAGTTGTTATTGCATGATTTTACTATGCATGAAACAGTCATTAATACTGTTGACTAATCATTATTAACTACGTTGTGAAAAATCCGTACCTTTATCGTTATTATTACAACTTTTCCTTTCTAAAATAATATAATTGCAACCTTTTAATTTTCTATCACTTCAATTATGTCCCAAGGGCTATACAAGTAATCAAAAATAGATGTTTTTTTACAAAATAATTTAACACTCTTTTTGCCAAAAGATGAAGAAATTGTTCTGATTCCAATGAATAATCGTGACCTAATAGTGTCAATTTTTAAACAGTTAATCCTTGAAATAATTATTTTAGCATTGTAAAAAAATTAAGCAACTACAAAAATAAGACGACTAGATATACTATAAAATACGGTTGCAATAAGAATCACTGCACGGAACGCACAGTGAAGACAGAAATATCTACAGATGAGATGAAGAATCTATATCTGTTTGTGTAGAGTGGAATAGAATACCGTACAAATGCAGGGAGAAAGATAAATGGAGAAACTACGGAGAGATTTCATACTGTGACAGAGGATAGCAAGCTACTTATATGTTGTTGTTGCTGCAGCTAGCTCTGAATTGGAATTGAGGTCTGCGCCGTCTCGTTTGATAGGAGGTAACGAGAAATTGAAGGTCCAATGGTGCTTCAAGACAAGTCTGCCAACTTGGGATTCCACTCTCCATTTCATATCATACAATTGCCACATCTCTACTCTCCTATATATTTACGAAGGATAGAGAGAGAGAGAGAGAGAGCGGGAGCGAGAACGAGAGAGGGATAGAGTGAGAGAAAAATAGAGGAAAAGAAAGAAAACCCGGCATAGGATTTATATTGTGTAGTTATATGCATGTCCATATATACGTACATGCCTTTGCTTTTCGGTCGTGGTTCGGTCTTCTCGACACAAATCATGAACCGAAAAAAACTCTGAAAAACTCCGATTTTTTGACAACCTATCAAAAATTTCCCGCTTATCTTTCCAGCTCTCGTTCACACACACACATACACAAATAATATACATAAGCTTCTATAGACATCGTCTTGATTCTCTCTTCTTCCTTTCCCTGCTTCCGCCTCTCTCTCTGTCTCTGCAAAAAAAACCTCTTCCTTTTTCTATCCTAAATTTTGATATTGTCCATATCTAGGACACGAAAAGAAAATCTCCATTTTACTCTTGTTTTTCTAAGTATTTTAGAGGAAGATCATTTAGCAAAAAAAGTATATACAGAAAAAACAAAACTGTAGGAAAAGATAAAGAAAATCTTTTAAGTTGACCAAAGCCAAACTCTTTAATTCCCCACATGTATACGATTTATAAAAGTATACATAAAATGCGATAGCAAATCGGCACATGCCTACATAGTAAAAGAAGAACACGAGGAAACATATCTGTCGAAAAGCAAAATATATCGATTTATATCAGAGAATTACCGACATTATACTCTGCATTACACAAAATACAAAAGGTGAAGAGAAAAATAGCTATGGCTATGATATAGATGCTCACACCTTCTGTCAGTTCAGCTCACACTGTTCGTGTTTTTCTCAAAACGATAATATATTATCGAATGATAAATGATAAATAGATGGAGAAAAATATAAAATCTTAACATGATATCACACGCCTATTCACCAACTAGGTATGTATACATACATTTACCATTCCCACACAGACAAACCACAGTCAATTTGCCCTATTCAATGTACCAACACTATGAGATACCCCGTGAACTGTTAGGCACACATTGCACACATAGCCGTATGTACACGGAGAAAGGAAGAAGTGTGATTCAAATACAATCCGTATGCGTACTTTGTACATATAGATATAATATTATATGGTTATATTTTTTACACATTGTTACATAATTTATTCTGCGTAGCCTCTAGCTCCATCGTTTTTGTTCTAGTTATAGTTCTGTAGCTGAAGCCCAATTTTAATCGTATCGTGTATATTATTACACAATCACGATTACGCAACGTTAAGTAACATAACATGGATAAATATTGTATCATAATGCGTAAATAAGTACCGATAAACTTTCGCTTTTACCAAGGATCCTGTTGCATTACCGTCAGTCGAAATTTAAGTGTAGCAGAGCAGACAGAAAAATACGAAGTCATAGGATATGTAGATGAACTGTACACTTTCCAGGCTCTTTAAATTTGACTACATGTATGTATAATGTATACAGCGTACAAACAATGGTGAGTAGCACAAAACATCACAACGTTTACAGAATTTTGGAGTAGTCGACGGCCAAACTCAAACCTCTTGTTTATATATTTGCAATTGACTTGAATGTATGATACCTACACATCCTTCGCTGTCACGAAGACTCAAATTGTAAATGATTGTCCCATTTTTACCATTTGCCGTCTCGGTCATCACTTTTGCCATGTTATACACAATGTAGATATATTGTATGTATAGCAAATCGAAGAGTACGCACAAGCGCATATATTTCAGACATTGCATCTTTTTGTAAAAGTTGACAGACTAAAATGCTTTTGAAAATCACATATACACACATCTTTGCACAGTTAAAGTTCAGTCGACGGTTTGAGATTTGAGACGAACAGGAAAAACACGAGAAAAAAGGATTTTTGAATCACATGACTCGACTTGCGATTAGTAGAGATATACATAAACAAACAAGCGAAAATAGTTAAGTGAATATCTCTATCTAGGAATTTATATATTCGCCCTCATCGAATAATTTCCATATCCTTCGATTTCTTTCTTGTATGTACCCTAATCTGGTATCAAGATCAGCTTTACGGAAATGGGGAATCATAGAGAAAGAAAACGAGAGGGGAAGGGAGAGATGCAGCTCAAAGAATCGATCGAATCAAGACAATCCCGAGTCCTTTGGGTCTAACCTCGATAGTTTGCGGCGAGCTATTGGAACGAATAAATACTATCATTGCATTGCATTGTCACCCAGAGAGAAAAAGAGGGAGAGACAGCATATAATAATATGTACGTGTATCTTTAAAAAATGGAAAATGTATGTAAAGCTATCAACGATGGATTATATCATAAGGACGTAACCAAGTACGATTTAAAGAAAAATTTTGCATAATTTTTAAATCATGTTATCTTTGTAAAATATTTAAAGTAATATCTTGTAAATAAATGAATAAAAGTGATACAGTTAATTTTTTCAATCCAACTAATCTCTAAGCATGAACTAACTAAGTATTCAAAACAATAGAAAATAGAAAGCTTGCCGAATCTGTGCGACTAGTACGATCCAGAGTTTAAAGTTTCCTCTCAAATAGTTTCTTTAAAGGCAATAAATTATTTTGAGTGACGTGAAAAAGCTTTTGATGCTGTCTATCTATCTCTTTTTTCTCTCTCTCTCTCTCTATTTTTCTTTCGTTTTCTCCATTTGATATTCTATCCTATTTCTTTCAGGTCAGTGACAGCAATATTGAAATTAAATGATAAAATTTATAGGAAATGTATGTAAACCTATGGAAGCTAGAGCCTGCAATAAAATGTACACAAAAATATCTAAAAAAACAATGTATTTAGGATGTAAATCAATTTGAGATTACCACATTCAACATTTTGTAGGCAAATGTATACAAATACAAACACTCATATATGCAAATTGCCTATGTAATTCCTCTGTACTGTGTATTTCCTCATGTTTTCCATTGTACAGAAAAAGTATACGATGTACCTACAAAAGATGGGAGCAGATATTGGAAAGCAGAACGGCCAAACAGACTTTAAAATACATAAAATTACGTTTAAACTGCAGACTCAATTTTTCACTACATTGTCTTGAATACAAAACTTAACTTTGTATCAACCCCACTTAAATATCTGTCTGTATTTTATCATTTTCATTGACTCTAATTTAAATGCAAAAAGATAGGTAAAACTATCCAACAAGCAAACAAACAAACAAATAAACGTAAACAGTGGTCGACTTTCGAAATGCCAACCAAACAAAATCGGACTGATAAACAAGTGTGAAAAAAATTAATCAAAAAGCCACAAATACCATTATCTTGTGGCTATAAAAATATTCAAAAAAGGCATTGGAGATTATTTATGCAAAACATAAAACAAAAATAAGTAATACTTATACAGTGAAATTTATACTCGAATCCAAAAAATGTACAAAAATTCATAGAAACATGAATAAAACAGAGACCTTATTTTTTAACGACCGTCCTCTTATTCAGGTTGTCGACACGACGTGATTCTTTTACTTTTGATGGTTTTCCTCGTCTCGTAAAACACTTTAAAGCTTGTTGCTCTCATCATCTGAATTTCGACAATAATATAACATGACAAAAGCGTGAATGCAAACACAAACATACATACAAAATAGTAGAATATAAATATGAGTCTAAAATCCAGTACACTACGGATACGGTATAGTTATTTGTATTTATTTATTTACGATTTACAAGTGCTCTTCTCTCATTTTGTATGATAATAGTATTTCGTCACTATAATATATATAGTTCTAAGGCTCAAAACAAGCATTCAAACCATGATTTTAAACCCCATATACGTGAGGGTTCATGATCGTTCACCGTTCCCATCAATTTCAGTTTGCATACAGGAAAGGACAAAATATTCAGCTGAATATTTAGCTTCTGACGATAAGTCGAAGGTTGCCATTCATTATAATCATTTAAATCTCCATATACCATATTATAGTACGCACTCGATTTATGAGACCGACATTTAAAATCACATTTAACCATCAGGCGGGTGTCGTTGTCTTTGTTAAAGGTAATATACAGTATACATTCACGTGGCTCGAAATGAAAATGAAAAACGTACATCATTTTTCCGAGAAGGGAAAGCCAACTTATAGTTTTAAAGAAAAACTTAAATGCAACTTAGCTTCAACACGACTGACTCCTGAATTCTCCGGCGAATTAAAAATGTTCAACATTAAGAAATCCAAAACAACTTCGCTGGTGAACAAGTGATAAGTAGATTTCTTTTTTCGTTATGTACTGCAATTTAAATTTTACAAGTGAAACTATAATGTATGCAAAAAACCCCAAGGGGGGTATCCAATAATAAAGAGGTTCAAGGAATAAAAGATCAGACCACTAAAAAGACGAGAGTACAAATTAGCATACATTATATTTTGTACATTAAGCATGACTACACCATACGCTCACAGTCCAACTTAATTTTTAGTAGTGAACATTGTAACCTAACAAAAGAGAAAATTATGATCACATCCTATTGAATATAGTCCCAAAGTAATAATAATACGATGGTGATTATAATAATACTAATAAGTAAGGTGCTCTTTTCTATCTTTGGCCCTAGCTCTATAAAAGAATGAGAGACTAAAGAGTAAACGCACGAGAAAAAAATTAACTTAATATATCCTAACCGTAACACAGAAAATTCAAAGTAGTACACACACAAACATGTACGTACGTACATAAACACTTAAGTACAGGACAAGCTCACACACTGCATTGTCTACAGTCTACAAGAATGCACAAGTTTATACCACAGACTGGGGATCTACTGAACAGCTTTGCAAAAACTCGTAGCTCTTTAAGTAACCTCTTATTAAGATTCACACAAATATTATTTTGGTCACTATCCAGAGAAACCCCTTGACCCTAGTGAAGTTAGTTTTCCAACTTTGTTCTTCTCTTAGATATTAATCAATATACAAAAGTTGACGACCGCTTTGTCGCCAAAAAATGGAGTTTTGTAAATGAATACCCAGAAATTTGCTCATTATTTTATGGATTTCAGGTCATCCAATTAAAAGAAGAACCAAAAACCAAAGGCCTCTATAAAGATTTCTCCATCATTAACTATAAGAATAAAATAACTACGTAACTTTAGTTCTTTAATGTCCCACTAGTTGGTATAGAAAACCTTTTTCGTAAATTGCAAATAGTCTATAATCTGGTGTTAAAAGTTGAACATTGAATCAAGCGTTCAGCATAGCCTCATTCCACGGTAATCGTTAGCTTTTGAATCAAGGATGCATAATAATAATATGTAAGAGTAATAATAATAGCCTCCGTCTCTTTCTCCTTCTCTCTCTCGAATAGAATCGAATAGAAGTTGGCGATCAGCGAGACGATAGCACACACACATATACACATGTGTAAGATGTTGAACTCTGACGATGATTTTAAACTTTCATTCGAAGAAGCAGCAGCATTTCATTCTAACTATGTATTCGGAAGAGAAGAGAATAGAATAAAATTGTAGCCTGAAAAACAGAAGACAGGCCAGGCACAGTCAAATCAAAGACGAGGACGAAGACTCATCATTTTACATATGTATGTATAATATGCAAGTAGATTCGAATGAAGAATGAAACAGAAAATGAGATGCTTATAATGATGATGATGAAGAGAGGAAAGGGAGAAGAATCAGTTCGTCGAGCTCCTGGATTTTTTGTCGTCACTCACTCACAGATTCAGCATCAGCACAGCAGCAGTTCACAAGTTCTTACAACATTTGAATTGTTCTGAGCATCAAGCATCACACACACAAGTCAAGCATGCAAATTTTTCTTGGGTGCTCTGTGTTCTACCTTTCTTCATTTCATTCCTCCCCTGGCTACACATATTACAATACATACATATTATACTGTATTGAGTATTGTATAATAGCAGAATTTTGTCTCTACTTTTAAATCATGTACTCACAATACCTCCATGTTTTCCATTGTAAGAGGGTCATAAGCCTATATAAAATAATAATAATAACAATAATCCAGTCCAAACACACAAGTTTGTATAAGCTCGCCTGCATTTTCTTTCTTGTCCGTCCTTACTCCTTTTTCGTGTACACAGAGTTTTTGTTCAAGTTGTAAGAAAGAAGAGAAAAGAGAATAATACATATAAATGAAATCTCAAGTTCTCCATCTTTCCCTCTCTATCTTTCTCTCGTATCGCTATCGCTACATGGAAGTTTAGATAAAATTCATGTGTATTGTGTAGAACAAGTCGCCAGTAGTCAGTCAATGTACTAAATATATATGTGGGATATGAATGACGAAAAATTCAAAACTGCATCATGTACAGGACATACTGTGTGTACAAACTACAAACAATGCATACATTATATCAGTACACAACTTGGAACACTACTTGCAATGCAAATTATTGCATACATCTTTCGGTAGAACCCTTCAAACTAAACTAAAACTAATGGCGAACCCTGCTTTATCTATGTACTTCTACATTATTGTAGTACAATATACATATACAGAAAATGTAGACTAATAATTTCGATTTCATTTACAATATGCTACACGAGTATCTACAATATTTTTTGCGACTCACTCTAATGACTGTGAGTAACTAGAGCTCAAGACTCAAGGCAAGCATATAAATGAAATGGATATAAAAGTTTACCACACGTCGTAATATTTATATTCCTCTAATCTTTATCATAAAATAAACGCAGAACATGCACCACAAAGAAAGGAAAGAAATAAAACAAAAAAAAATACAATATTTAAAATCCAAAGTAAATAAATGTGTTTCATATTAAGCAAATGTAAAGTTATTTACAATGGGCACAAAAAGAAAGGGCTCTTCAGAATTCTATATATTCAAGCACTTCAAAATTGCTAGAGTAGCAAATTTGGCAATTGGCACTGTTGTGGGTTGATACTTGGTTTTTATTTTATTTTACAGTATAGGAATTCCGATCGATTCTATTGTCTGGGGCGAAAGATTTTATACAAAAACCAGTAGTTAATAAATTAGGGGAAATTGGAAATTCCAATCTAAATAAACCTGTTTCATTCTTAAGTAACGGTTTGTTTGCACTGTCAACTTATTTTTAAGCTTTTCCTAGAAAGATCAAGAGTTGGATAAGAATAGCATGACAAAAAACGAGACTAAACATGAGAAAACAATACTAGTTAATACCAGCATAGAGAAGAATATCAAGACATAGCCAGACTTACCTGACTACATTTGAAGTTGAATACAAAATACAATACACTACAGCACAATACAAAATACAAAAGCAAGCCATCCTCACTTGTCCTCATCTCATCGTCATAATAACGACGATATTGTTCTGTATTTAGTATTTAGTCAAATAAATGTTTGTGTATATTACTGTACATAATGCGCATTGTCGTCCTCTAAATACTTGAATTCTTTCCAAACAGACCCAGAGTGAATATCTTTTGTGTAGTTATCCAGTCATAATTGTCCTATAATATTAATATCATGTGTCGTTGTATATACAGTATATACCTATATAATATATATACAAGTGAACTGTGCTATGTATGAAGTTGAAAGTTCGATTGGACTTGAACAAGAGAAAGAAATTTCGGTCGTGTGTATTCAGTATTGTCTTGCTTGCTCCTGTCCTGTCTTCATGAGTAAAGTATTACTAATAGTATTCCCGAATGGATGATGGACGCGTTGAAAATGCTGAGAGGGAGCGAGAGAAAGAGAATTCGAACAAATATAGGCAAAACATTGACACAGACAGACATAGCTTGCAACACACGCATCTCTCTATTATTCAAACTTGAACACTATCTCTTCGTCATGGCCGTCCTAACAACATACATCATACACATATTTTATGTCATGCCAAAGGTTTTTCTGGGGGAAAAGAAACCAAGACGGAGAAATCATTAGAACTTGTGCATGGTGTATGTACGATGTATGATGTATGATACACGATGCACATGAATACGTAAACACATACATATATATAAAGGTAACTCTGGCCAAACTGTGGCGCCTGGTCCCTGTCAAATTGTCGCCTTGTTTTGGGAGAAGAAAAAGAGGAAAAGACATGAGAGATTTTTTCCCTTTTTGCCTGTGCACACATAGTTGCTTTCAACTCCAGAAAACTACGTTGATACGATACTAAACAGTCCACTTCACTTCTCATCCAACTATCCATCCATTTCAATTTCAAGGTATCTACATACAGCCATCCATACAGATAAACAAATTCTGTAGGTCAACATTGTAGTGTGTCAATTCAATGTGAATCGTAAATTGACAGTGAGGTAAAAGGGATGGTTCTCTAGATCCCTTTATGTATCTCCATATTCTTCTCTCCGAATTTTCGATATGTCAACCAAATGAAAGGAAGAAAGGACAGACACCAACGAGTGCTAGTCATCTCTCCCTATTCTCTTTTACTCTTTTGACAATTGCAATTACTCTGCGAAACACAATACATATTATATTTACACACCATTACATATTTACTTGAGTAGTAATCCTTCACACGATACGCATGACGTTTTACATTAAAAATTTTAACCATTACATTTGGCCTGCTACATTGCATTGCCTTACCTGACCTGGCATGGCTTTACGTAAATCCAGCACCAACTATGTATATATTATTACACAAATACGAAAAGTAAACAGAAAACGAGCCAATAAGAGTCTTAAATACGGATACCGAGCAGACACCGAACTAAAAACGTTCATTCACTCTGATCCCACAAAACCGACAATCCAAAGTACAAACTAATGGAAGACAAGGTAAAAAATATACTCGAATCTTTAAGATTTGTCGAGAACTGACGACATAGTTTTTTTTAAAAAACATTCAACCCAGAATAAAGACAGAGGACTTTATTCGATCAACCAGCAATAAAACCCATGAAAAGGAGGAAAAAATAGATAGATAAAACCTCACGAAATATAAATACATTACTTATTATGCACATATTCATTGAAACTATCTGTAACTCTCCATTTTCAGTCCCAAACTGGAGTGCACCTTCATAATAAGACAAATACAGACATACAAACGCAAAGCCATTATGATGACAATTTTTGTTTTGACATCTCATGCCATCCTTATATAAAAGCAAAAGATATTCCTTTCTCCTGCGTATGACACAATTCATTTCACTCTTATTTTACTACTACACCCCACCCCTCCCCATGTATCCCCATATCTTGATCTTCACCAAAAACATTTTTTTCACTTCATTTCCCACCTTTTTCATTATATTTTTATCCGAGATAAATTCAACTTTTACTGTACGCACTAACTTTAAATAATGCTTATTCTTCATAACTATTTATATATGAGAGTCGTCTTTATTTGTCTATATATCTCCCTTTTCTGGCACATGAAAAATAAAGAAGGTACGTACATATGTAATACACAACTTTATCCGAGAAGTTGAAGAAAGCAAGAGATCTGGAATAAAATCAAACATTACCATTGAAATGCTCATCTATTCTACTTTCTACTCCTAAGCATAGTCATACGAACGAACTATGATTTTTTTTGTCATCTCCCATCTCCAACTTCCTATTAGCCACTGTCATTGAGTTGCTTTGGATTTGAGCACTGTGTCTATTTACTCTTCGCAATGGCATCACAATGACGGATCATGTGCAATGTGCACTCGAATGTAATGTGAATCGTACATTTTAGATTTAGATGTTTCCTCCGAGTTATTATCATTATGGGATTCGATTGTTCAATTTCCTATCTTGGATGACATAACGTCTGATATAATTTCCCAGACAAGAAAAGAAAAGGCAACGCAAGACTGGAGGACGCCAAACAGTCAACATCGGAGCTCCTCATACACTCAGTCATTTCTTATATGGATGCCTAGAATATACACATCGACTCGCTGGATTCAACTAGATTGCATTTCGGCATCATTATCATACATCGTTATCATATCTCTTTCTCTCTCTTTCTGTGATTCCCTTTCTGATCCTAAAGTTGTTTATTCTTATTCGTAAATGATGATTATAGAGGCAAAGAAATTTTGTGAATGAGTGAGCTCATCAGTCCAGAATGAATATCAAATTCAATTAAAATCACTTGTACATAAGTACCTAAAGTATACCACGTACCTGTATCTATATGCACACCGTACATTTCTTCATCTTTCATTCTAAAGAAGAAAGTGAAGACGACTGAATTATTGCCTGAATTGGTCGCAATATTGAATTAAATTGAATTGAATTGTATTATTCCGCGACGTTTGTATAGTCAGCAGCAAATCGTGGCCAAGATTTTCAAGTCTAATACTGTTTGCATTCTCATTCAGATTTGGAATTGACATCCAACTCCGAAATGCGTCACTGTTCAAGCGAATCAAAATTCAAATCCAAATCGAACGACATTAGTCTATAGCTCTAAATAGTCTCGTCTCAATATTATGCCGAGACATTGAGCATTTGTCTGTCTCTTTAGACTTTCCATCTTCATTCAAATGTTATTATGAATAATATATAATATCTCCAGGGGAAGAATATAATCATGAGAATCAAGGAAATCGAATCAATTTCAATTACATAAAGGAAAGGACAAAAATTGTCGGCGACAACGATAACGAGCAAAGAATAAAATATAGTAAAACTATATTATATTATATTATTAATAAAACTATATGGACAGGCCCACATGGAATGTAAAAACAAACGGCATGTCAAAAGTGTACTATAATTTTTTTATACACTATGCATCTAAAATGACAGATGAACGAACCCAAACAGCGAGAAATAATGAAAGCATTTTTTCCTTATACTTTCTATCCTACATGGATATAATCTACATGAATATGTATACACAAGCATGTACAATCTTTTTCTTATGTTTTCTTTAGTGTTTTGAACTTTTCAAGAGATTCTTGGCTCGGACACACATAAACATACCCGATCCATGCTAATAATAAACGTGGAAGCCAAAGGAACAAACGTCCGACAAGCAGTCACTGCGCCCAAAGTTTACACAACACAGTATGTATATTTACGAAAAAACAAAAGCTTACCGCATATTTTCTAGACTTGTCGTGAATGAAATGGCAGAAATGCTCTGTATATATACTTACTTGTTGTACACATACTCCACAATTTAAACTATGTATACAAGATATTTGTATATTTATATTATAGAGAGAATTCTAAGGTAAACCAGAGACTGACTCACAAGTTCATGCATAAGTACAAGTCAGACTCTCCCCATCTTATTATTATTATTCTCATATTCTCTTGTCCTGCTATCGTTAATCTGACTATGTCTCAAACTATTTACTGTAAATTCAAGCTCCGCACACACTTTGTATATACACTACACACATACATTTGGAATTAGACTCAGATTGTTCTTCTTCGTGTCCTTCTTGCTCCTAATACTTCTAACCAATGGAATAGAACATTTTGGGATGTCTCCCGACATATCGTATTTATACATAATTTTAGCTTTAGTTTTCTCGTTTTCCTCTTTTAATACACAAAGGTTGGTGCATCATATTTTAGTCGACCAACTATTGCGTCCATTTAGCCCTCCCCCTACCATATCCACAACAACTGGTACTCCAAGGGTTAGAGACTTGACTCTATATTGATTGACCCCGTTATTTGACTAAATGACTTTTTTCTGAGTTAGGTCATGTCAGGACAGGTCAAAGAGGTCACTCGCTAAATGATTTTTCGAGGTAACGTTTTGAGAAGTAAATATTTCATATTTACAGGCAACCAAAACGGTTTTAAAAAATTTTACTTTAAGACTCTAAATTGTATGAAGATGATTCGTATCGAAAGTTGTGTACATCATGTACAGGGTCCAGCACAAAAGACTGGGTAAATGGAAACTTTCCACTTGGGAATATTTCCCTTATGTACATACATT
>JAQIVE010003986.1:0-15443 GCA_034698285.1 Sminthurinus bimaculatus | reverse complement strand
TTTTTAATAACTTCTTTTTTGCCGTAAATTGTTTACAAAAGCAGTGGCCTGCTTTTGGTTAGATTGTAGACCTCTGTCTTTAAGTATAACTATTACTATCATTCTGTGTGTGTATTTCTGCTTTAAAATACTAAATTATAAGATAATGTGATCATAGGTTTACTATATTCTCATTAATATATCAATTTCGATGTATTGATGCATATTAAACATAATTAAAGGTACTTTAATTAATCTAAGACATACATATATAGAAAGCTTAATTAGTCGTAACAAGCTCCTATAATGCATACATACTGTATATTATGTTAACTAACTTCTGTCTGAAGCAACCCAAAAGGCTACGCTACATTATACTATTGTGTATGTTTTTAAAAAAATGCTCTATGAATAGAATTCAGTCATGATAATGAGGCCAACGCGTGTAAAATTTAACATTTATATCGAAAATATATTATGACAAAATTATTATATTGTCGAAAATTGAGGATTGAGGGGAATTAAAATCTAAGTAGGTACTATAATATGTATAAGTAATAAGGCACAATTCACAATCTAAAACAAAATTTGTAGATACATAATACAATATTATTCCTCATTTTATTGTTATTATATTCTTATATATATTATTTGGTGATAGTACTGACTATTAAAGATCTATATTATATTGTATTTGGTAATGTTTATAACTTACAGTAGCATATTTCTTTGAGTCTTGTATTTCGAAATTTTATGTAACAGTTGGTAATAATAAATATGCAAATACGTTAAAAATCAGAGCGTAGCAAATATATAGCAAGAATTCGATGGTCACTTAATCTCTGTGAAATATTTCTCCAAAAGTTATATAATATACTGATATTTTTCAGAGTTTTTGATTTAACAGAATGCACACTATTAATGTAATTTAACATGGTTAGTTTTCTACAGACGTCTGAAATACAGAATTTCCACAGTTTAACCGTATGGTTTCTATTGTTCTTCGTATAAGGGGCTGTGCACAAACAAACGTTCAGGATTTTTGACAATAACCTCCATATGCAACTATTCTATAATATTACGCCAGAAATCATTCAGGATTCTACATTATTGCAAAAATAATGCCCACATTCAAGCCCACTTGTGTCAGTTTAATATTCGATTCCTTTTTACTTTTTACATTCCCTTTGCCTTTTGAGATCGGAGACCTGCACATACATACATACATACTACATACACACTACACACAGCTCCTAAAGTTGTTTTGAATTCCATAGTGTGTACTACTTACATGTTATTATTTAAGACAACGCTTTTTCATCTTTTCGCATCATTGAGATTTAATTGTAATACCATACACATTACACATGATGTAATATTCTGTGTGTATATATTAAAGACATCAAAGAAGCTCAGTCATTCGTCAACAAGTTGAATTGAAAGAATATAGAATATAAATATCTAAAAGTGAAAATACTGCCAACATGAGGAAGCATAAAGAGGTACACAAAAAGAAAACTGAAAAATCTATACAATGTCAATAATTATCATATGATATAAACTACAATAATATACATATACGCTTTATGACCTTGTGTATATAATTTTTGAAAAAATCAGTAAAATAATGTAATATACATATATACATATTAATCAGTGTAAAATTTGTGTTTGATGTACCATATAAAAGTTTCAAATTCGGAAATGAAAGCTTATACTTAAGTACAAAGAAAACAAAATTTTATGATAGTCCACAATGAGATTGTGTTCTAATTTGTTTATTTATGATCATTTCGCATAAATCTCGACAGCAATATTATAGGTAGGTATTTCTACATCCCATGTCTCGTATTGAATGCATGTAAATAATAATATAATAGCAAATAGCAATGCTTTATATCCCTCTCAACGCTGGAATAGTCGACATAGAACATAGAAAGAGCAAACGTTGCTGGTTGCTGACCAATCGATTGTATTTTGATTGTATAGAATGCAGACAAAGGCGGCACAAAGTCTTATCATCCCCAGGCTCCAAGTTGCAGTAGATAGAGTAAACGACATTTGAGGGTAGGTCAAACATTCGGCACTCGACGTGGAACTCGAACCTTTTTATTCTTAAAATGAGGGGGCATGATACATTTTTGACGGTTTACATACTTTTCTAATGTCCAGCATGTATTTTCAATTCTTCAAACTCTTGAGAATCTGTGTGAAAAGTGTTGAGTATTGGATGTGTAAAATGTTCGTTCGTATGGTGTATTTACATGTAGCCCGGCAACAAGCGTCCAAAACATAGATGTCTAAGGGGAGAAAGTACGAAATGTGAATTTATGCATACATATTAACAATTTTGATATATTTAACAAAAATCCTCTGACTTTCCAGGTTTTTTTGTAGTGAAAAACAGCATTCGAAGTGTCCTCATAAGTCATAAGTCGTGTAGTTTCATATATTGATATGTGTAGTTGACATTCGGTATTTTCCACCAGATGAGTTATTTTGTTCATAGTTGTAGGTTGTAAGATCTTTGATTCAATTGTACAACCAATTATTTTACAAGAGATCAATTGTAGGGATACTCTCCACTCTTCCGATTTTAATCATTTGTCTATCCTGGCTCTCGATACTTGCTTATTACTTACCTACATGCATGTATTTTTAAATACACATAATACATACAGTTACACTTGTTTTGCCCAAAGACTTCCTTGTAAGTAAAAATTCCTTGACATCTTCCAAAACAAGAAATAGTTTTGGATCGTGAATTTTTCATCAAAATTTTGATTTTCTAGACAATTTGGAAACCCAGGTAAGATCTTTTAATATCACATTAACTTTGGATACTCATTAGTCCAGTGTAAGTAAATCTAGCATGCTTGATTGTTTTGGTGGAGGAAGAACTGAATTAAAACCCATTATATTATTGCGTATTATGTTTACACAAAGTAAACATATTTCAAGTGGGTAAATATATCAAATTGATTCAGTTTGATACGATTTAATTTTGTGTGACGACTCATTTTTCGATTGATATATATAAGTAAGGCCTTGTTTATTATTTCGAATTTCGATTGTGAAAGAACTTCCTCATGGGCTTCATATAATGTCAATATTTACGTGAAGCAACATTGTATGTGTGCCTTCTAAGAAATCTTACAGTATCATTTTTCATTTTAAGTTTTGAAGTTGAGTGAAAAATAAAAGTGCGTTCAAAAGTTATAGCTAAAGTTAACGCCAAACTTGCAATTACTATTGCAAAATATCCAGTAATAATATGTAAGCGAAAACAATAATAATTTACATGAGTAATACATGTTTCCTTTGTTTCTTGTTTGTGTTTTTACAGTCAATCATAATAGAAAGTGTACTTTCTTGTAAGCTGTGCAATCATGGAAGACCCTGATGATGTTCCAGAAAAAATTGAAATTACTGCAGTTAATCCAGTCATACAAATAAATCCTGCCTCAGCTACACCAATCGTTCTCTCCAATATAGTTAGTAGTAGTAATGATATAGGTGGAATTGGTAGTCGGACTTCATTGTATGAGAAAAGATTAGAAGAGTCCTCCTTGGACATTGCAAATCGTTGGCTAGAACTCTATCAAACACAACCTCCGGAAGTAGTTACAAGGGCTATAAAAGAACAAATTCGTTTATTTGCTCCAATATGTTATTCACCTATGCCTAAATGTGATTGTCTCAAAATTACTTATAATGACGACTTGGCGTTTAAAAAATTATTTGGACCAATGGAATTATTCCTCTCCTGTTTTCAGAAAACTGAAAATTTCTTTCAGGTATTTCTGAATAAATAATAGAAAAATGAAAAATAATATACATACTTCTACAGTCTAATAACAGTCCTGATATCAATATAAGTTTCGGAATTACTAATGTGATGCATACTTTTGTGCCTTTTAATAGCGACTTGAGACTTTGGAACCTGCTCCAACATTATGTGGTAGAGTTTTTAAGCTTGGAGAACCAACTTATAGGTAAGTATTTATTTTCTCCCCACTTGCACTTACGCTAATAAATAATCAACACTATATTTCTTTTCCTAATACTTTTATTGGTTATGAGGAACATGGTATAATATAATATGATTGTATTTTGTGTTATGTTTTTTTCTTCATAAATTTCATAGTTGTCGTGATTGTGGTATGGATCCTACATGTGTTTTATGTGTTAAGTGTTTCCGGGCATCAGTTCATAGGCGTCACAGGTTAGTTTGTTGATATTTGAAATGTTCATTTTAAACAGATTTTAAATCGATTGTTTGACTCCGTAACATTTAATTTTCATTCCTTCTTGTATATGCAGATACAAAATTGCAACGAGCTCTGGAGGTGGTTATTGCGATTGTGGAGGTATTTAATCTAGTTTTTTATGTCTATTGGTACACTTTTGATAAATTATGTGTTTGATTTGTAAGATTTACTAAATGAATATTTTAATCCTATGTTATGTTATACAGATAGTGAAGCATGGAGAACAAATTTTTACTGTGAAGATCATGTGCCAGCAAGTCTCGGTCCTAATCCCGATGCAGCAGTTGATAAAGAATTGGAAGATATTCAAGATCGAGCAAAAATACTGTTTAGTTTCGCATTAGAATTTTGCCAAGAAATGTTAACAATGGAGTTACATACGGTTCTACCACGAGAACTAACACTTCAAGAATTTGAAATAGACCTATTGAATATTCCCTGTCCATTGGAAACGTATGCTACCGTTCTCTACAATGATGAAACTCATACCTTTGATCTAGTTATCAAAACTCTCAGTAGTTCTGTTGACTGTTCTAAACGAATGGCGATTGATTTTGCAACGATTGTAAGGACTTATTCATAAATTTTTATTTCAGTAAATAACAATTTTTTTACTAGCTATTTGTGTTTATGTATGGTAGTTTCAAGTTGTTTACTTTAATATTTTTTTAGATCGATCGTGAAGGCAGAAGTCTTGTGAGGTGTGATGACTTTAAAGTAAGTTAATCGTGTCATAGATTGTTTTTAACGGGAAAGTATACGCAATGGTACTTAGAAAGCTGTTTTTACATTTATTGTATTGTCATTTTAAATTGTAGGTTTGTGACTTGACGAAACAAACGATTGAACGTTTAACTTCAAGAAATGGTGGCCGTCCACTTAAAGTTACCGTTATGCAATCGTATGTACTGGCTCATCAAACCTTTGCAATGAAGCTATTAAATTGGATACAAAAACTTGTCAATTCCTCATCGTACTACAGAAAAGTATTTTGTGATGCGATAATGAAACCACGAGATAAGGTAAAACATACATTTAGTTCGTGATGTTTCTGTATGCAATATGTAAGGTGTAGTACATAGTTAAAATGCATAACAATACACTTTCTAAAATTTTGGATTCCTGATTTTTGTTTTTCTTTCATATTTATAGTCTGATAATAGACCAGGATATTCAATATTAGAGGGAGTCATGTGTGGAGAATTGCACCTGTGGAAGCAAGTGAGAAGTCAGGTAGGAATTTTAAAACTACGTTTAACATACCGAATTAATAAGAGTAGAAACACCTAGAACTGAAAGCACGTAAAGAAGTTCATTTTACTGTACGCACAACGTAGTGCTTAATGCTACTTAATAATTCGCCTTTTGGCAAATTTCAGTGGCATCACCTTGCTATATCGGCATTACTCAAGGATTATGAAACTAAAAAGAGCTTTTCATGGGTAAGTATTCTAATAAATACAATACATTTCTCACTATAAGCGTTACTGATAAAATGTTCATTCAGTCAAATGACTACTATGCTTTGCACAATACATCAATACAATATAATACAGTTTGCAGATTAATCATGCATGCTTTTTTTTAATTTTTCAGATGTTTGCCAAACTATATCCGGATCTTATGAGGGATTTTATTGAAGATGATCATGATCATAGTTGTTCAATCACTTCATTATCTGTTCAGATATTCACAGTTCCGACAATCGCTCATCATTTGATTGAGCATGAGGACATATTTTTAAAGATAATTAATACCTTTATGTCTGAATATGAATCGAGAAGAAATGCTGGTAAGTACGTATTGCATTACAACATGTGTTTTTCACAGTTTTGCTCATATTTATTTTCATTTTTTTTATTAAACTTTCCAATAAAAATGAAACGTATTACATTGATGTTCTTTTTGTAGACGGAGTTCTAGAATTCGATCGTAACACTCCAAACTTTGGACTGAAGCGTGCTAGTTACTGTATTTTAGATTTGAAGTATATTTTAACCTCTCCACCCGTTGTTTGGACCGAGGGTATACGAAAAGGATTTTTACATGGATTTAATTCTTTCGTAACATTACTCAGTTGGATGGAGGTAAAAAAGGCTTTTTCTTTTCATATTAATAAAGAAATACGAATAATCTACGTATAAATAAATGAGGAATGAATATTTTACTTAATGGCGCATAATTTTCATTTCAGAATATGGATTCCGTGGTTAGACAAACAGCTCAAGTAAGTTCTTGCAGTTACATTTTCATATAAGTGTGTACAATGTACTTTGTAACATTTTAATAATAATGCTCAATATTCATCCACAAATTAGTACTCAACAAGGCTGTCGAATCAATTTAAAACAATGGAACTATTTTAAAATTAATTTACTAGCATTTGGAATATGAGCAAGAATGGGAGTCAGCCTTTAATCTTCATATAAAATTAACTCCTGCCATAACCCTTCTGTTGGATTGGTGTGGAAGTGATAGAAATGTTCTCATACCAGCTTACAGGTAAATGAAATGATACTTTTTCTTTTGTAAAATGTCAAATTATTTATTTATTATTTATGTTGCGTAACACTGATCTGCGGAAATTTTATAATACATATAATGTATAACGATTCTATGTCTATGTCTGTGCAGGAGAATAATGGCAGAATTAGGAAGACTGTATGGCAGTGATAAAACTCGGACATCAAATGTGAGAGAGTATGCTGATCATTCTGCTACATGTATAGACTATGATGTATCTAGGCAGCCGGTTTCTGTCCACAAGCCTGTGAGTCGATTTCTTGCCGGGTTGTATCTTGAACTGGAAAAACATGGTTTAGACTTCTTTTCATCGGAATTAAATATTGAAGGAAAACCTAGTCCAGAGGTTTTAATTGAACCTGCACTGAGAACTCAAGTCCTTGTTGGTCAGATACATGCAAACATGTGGAAGAGAAATGGATTTGCTCTCCTACACCAAATGTATTTTTATCACAATGTAAAATGTCGAAGTGATATGCTAGATAAAGACATAATATCGTTGCAAATGGGAGCTGCGATTATTGAAAGTAATGAGTTTCTCCTACATCTTCTGGATCGATATGGATTGTATCAATATATAACGACGCCAAGTGAAAAGACGGATGGATTCAATGAGGATGATGCAGGTTAATTCAATTTAAATTGAATTAAATTAATTAACATTTAAATTTACACTATAAAGATAAGTAAAGGTTCTTGCTAGTTTGTAAACATGCATAATATAATTGTAAATTTTACAATTTTAGGTCGCCACACTCGCCTCTTAGCCGAAGAGTTTCTCCAATTAATCATTATACTATTTTCGTCTCGCTTTACTCCTGGAGTCGGACAAGTCACAAAGGAAGATTGTGTCAAAAAGGAAGTCATTCAACTTTTGTGTATAGAACCAATGACCCATTCTAGTTTGAATAAAGCTCTAGTGGAAAATGTAAACTTAGAAACTGGTCTAGAAGCTGTCATAAACGAAGTTGCAGATAATCGGAAATTGGTTCGTGGTTTAAAATTTTAATTACAGTTTATCATCATACAAAATGTAGAGACATTATAAATACCAAACTTTATGTATATACTATTGATGTAATTTACAAAAACTTTATTCAGCCTGCCTTAATTCATTTATTACTTGGAGTGTTTTGTTATTTTGGTTCTTTGACACATATAGAAGCAATCAACTCAGAGTGGTCTCAGTCTGTATGAACTTAAAAATGGTAAGATGATAGCATTCCTTGTGAAAATATTTACATCATGATCGTGTGGACAAAGATAGTTCATTAAATGTGCTTTTATTTCAGAACTTTATTCCGAGTATGACTGCTTCCATTATCATTATTCAAGAGAAGAACAATCTAAAGCGGAGCAGAGGCAGCAGGCTAGGAAGAAAGCAAAAGCAGAGCCTGAAATATTTCCGCCGCCGAAATTACCGTTATTCACGGGACCTTTCAATATGGTTGTGAATATTCTAAAGTGTGATGTCATGATGTCTTTACTGTCTTTCATCTTAGAACGGTACTTTTTAAAACCGATATTAGTTTAGTTAAGAACAATGCAAATATTCTAAAAAAAAACTCATATTTGAGCGACATTCTGCAAATTCGTCTTAAATATTCTGTATGCTGTGGACTTTGTACTTTGTAGTTTAAGGGAAGTGGTCTTAAAAATTCTATCATAATGAATTTGATTACGTTCTTCGATATCATGTTGAGTCACAGATAAATCTACTACGTTTGTCTGCCAGTGTTTAGGGTTTTGACCTACTGTCAATTCAATGCCCTAAAACAACGTTAACTTTTTTAAACTTGTAACTCCAAAAACCAACTTTTTCATGCTTACAAACTCTTTTAAAATGCTATTTTTTATTTTCAGTGAGGTGAAATGCTTAGAATTTCGAAGGAATTTCGTCAAAAATTTGGAGCTGTGGCAAATGTAAAATAATAACATAATTAAATAAATAAAGTTATAAATACAATAGAGAATATTATATAAAACTTACATAGGAATAACAATTACCAATGTTGATGTGGTAATATTAATAATTTGAACGGATCTCTTTGTGGCTTTTACCAAATTCATAGGTCCTACTCAGATTCACAAATTCAAAAAGTTCTTCATTTAATATGCCTTGGACTGAATGAAGAGATTGTTCGAAATGAAGTCGAACCCGGCCATTTTTTCCGTTTTTGTGAGCGAGCAAAATCCGCTGGTTTATTTCAAAGACTTGAAGAATATGTTAAACATGCTGTCAATTCGTCTCATATTGAGATGGTTCGCTATATTATCAATCTCAAGGAAATAGCAAGCCCTCCACAAAATAAAGAGACCGTAGTCGAAATCGAAATCGCTACAAACAAAGCGGAAGAAGTAAGCCTTAGAAGTACAAGTGCTCATAACATATTATACAACAAGGCATAATAGCAGTGACAATAAATTCAAAAATAATATCTACTTGTTTCCTTTTTCGTTAAAAATCTAGGAGGAAAAACAGAAAAAAGCCAAATTAGCTGCCGAATCAAGAATGAAAATGCTGGCTAAAAGTAAGCATTCATAAAAATCACTTTTTGTTTTGGTCGATAACTGGATAAACATATTTTTACTGATGAAAACAAAACTTCAATTTTAATTAATCATGGAATTTATAGTTTCAGCTGCTCAAAAAAGTTTCATGGCAGTGAATGCGGATTTATTTGCCGAAAGTATGTATAAGAATTATGTCTAATTCGTCTACAATGAAAGTATCAAGATACCTTCGTATTTACTTTTACTTGCATGTTACAAGTTGTAACTTATTATTTACCATTTTATTCATTTATTAGATGACGTTCCTGGAAATGAAGCCGCAGATGACTTATCATTTGGTCAAGACGGGACAGCGTTTGAAACCTGTCAAGCGTTGGGCCCGGGTCGCACACCACCCAATTTTCAGCACGAAGACGTGTAAGTTTCACTTACTTTATACTTTATGACGCGCAACCTTTTCATGTATAATTTTGTGTTTTTGTTTTTCGAATATACTGTGAGTATTTGTATTTGTATATTAAATAGTAAAAAGTTTATGTTTTAAATTCTGTATTTTTAGCCATGTATGCATTCTATGTCAAGAAGAACAGTCACTTAGCGATTGGACAAAGCCATTCGTTCTAGCCGCGTATGTGCAGCGATCCTCCGTGCTCTGTCAAGATCAATCAAAACTTTTAAAAGAGGTTTGTAGAATAAAAGAATAACACGGAATCATTCATTAGTAACTAATAATGAAATAATCAATTATCATCAACTGTGGGTAAGTATTCGTATACTTACTGCAGAAAGAATTTTGATAGCCTATGTATTGATTTGTCTTCATGTTTATGGAGCTTATTTTTATGTGTCGTTTGTGTGAATTAGTGTGAAAAGAAGTCCGAGGCGAATTTCCTGGAGGAAAGAGATCCATTATTTTTAGGACCCGATCTTTTGTCTGCACCGCATATAAGTTGTTGTGTAAGTTTTACATATCAATCTACTTTCTTTTTGAGTTTTTTAAATAATCCTCCTATGTTTGATGTTGTATTATGTTTTAGGCAATAAATTTAAAAATATTTGTATTTCTAATTCCTGTACATATCAATTATAGGGTCACGTAATGCATGTAAGTTGCTGGCATAAGCATTATGACTCAATCAAGCAAAAAGAGAGGCGGCGACCTTTTCGGTAAGGATCGTGAGTTTTGATAACTTCATTTAAATTAAATCTTATGTTTCATGACTTTGTATTGTTATTATTATTTATTGAAACTGTAATCATTGTTCTATATCACAGGCACCCAATGAGCTTCGACGTGGATAAGAAGGAATATTTGTGTCCAATGTGTGATTGTATAAGTAATGTTGTTATACCCATGACAAATCCCCTATACAAATTATATCCTTCCATAAGTCGGGAGAATCAAATTCCAGGGCCGTTTGAACTATGGATTGAAGGGTTACAAGTTTTTGTAAAGGAACGGGTATGTGTTTTATAATTAATGATGTAAAGTTATATTCAAATGATCGCTGATGTTATTATTATTACTGATCTGCTAGAAATTATGGTTACAAGAAAAAAAAGCCCTATAATTCTTTCTGTTTTGATTTTGCAGAGTACTTCAGATAATTTGCTAGTCAGTGATCAATCAAACAAACAGTTTTCTGATGCAATTCTAATTCATGGGAAACAATATGAGTCCTGTAATTTTGAGACTGTTTTATCGAAAATTGAAAGCCGACGGAATGATTTTGAATATGAAACATTTAACTTCCCTGAAAATATATCACCACCAAAATTCACAGACAATTTTCAAGAATTAGTGACCAACTTTGTGCAAACAGCTTTTTCGGTGTGTACATGTATACTGCATAAAATAATAATTTTATGTCTTTGATGTTGTTATGTTAATATCTAAATTCAATGAATGTGTAAATGCTTGTATACATAATATGTAGCAGCTAAACCAACTTTTGTATTTATTTAACCCAAAAGTTACTCCAAAATATTAAGAGCACTTTATTTACTTGTAGATTGGGCTTGATATTCGAATGGATCTACATGACTACCGAGCTCCATTGATGTTATGGCAAGGTGTCTCATACACCATAATCGCTTTGGAAGAATTTTCTCGCGATCAAAATGTGCCATTTTTTGGTGTGGATATCCCGTCCAGAAGAGAATTGTGTTTAACGCAATGTGTACGAGTCTGTGCATTAGGGACTATTTATTACGATACGGCACGTCCAGTTGTGAGTCATCAATAAATAGTACCATTTGTTTAAAAATACATCATAGTAATTTGGAATAAGTACGATTGGTTGAACAAATGTTTTTGAAATTATAGGTTCTTAAGTCTCATGCAATCAAATTAATATCAACTCTCGTAACTTCACCTGCCGAATTACCTTGTCTACTAGAGTGTGATGCATTTACATTATTAGTAAGCCTAACACATGCTCTACCTGCATTGAGACCAGAAGGAGCACGGTGAGAATATGAACCATTGTTTAACATGATACAAGTTGAAAGGCTAATGAATCAAAGAGGAAAAAGGAAAAATTATACTTATATGAGACTTGATGTTGGATTATTATTCTGTACCCTTAGGTTTGAACCATGTACTGGAACCATGCGAGTGAGTAACTATGAACTATTGAATTCCATTTACATTAAATAACGTAGAAAATCCTCATCGGTGATTACTTTTAAGGCAAGATTATATTTTAAATACAATTATTATGTTTTTAGGACTACTACATTTGCAGACTGATGTTATTGTTTCATATTACTCAAGGTAATGAATCATTTTACTAAGGACAGCATTATAATTGCAAAAGTTGAATTTTAAAGCGCAAAGTAATTTATTTTCATTGTCTTCCCATTTTTCTAGTATTGGTTACGAAAGACTTTTCTGAGTTCATTCAGACAATGGATACTTCTACAGACGAAAATATAACTGACATGACTAGTAGTGAAGCAACTGGTGCTATAGAAATGTCTTCATCATCGTCAAAGAATTTACCTGAACTTGAACTTTCAACTTTCAGCAAGGAGTATCTTTTTACATACGTTTGGCGAGCAGGTAAATAGTACACAGGGGTTGAATTGATACACATAATTTTATGTAAAAAAATGGGATTGAAAACTTGATGATTGTTAATTGTTATACATTCTCTTCCAATTAAAACAAAATTTTATTTGTTTTCTCATTTGTAGCTGGGAAATCTCTTCCAAAGAATGCTAATGTTGATTATGATGGGATATGGGAATCGATACGTACTTCAGCAGTACCATTTCTTAGATGTTGTGCAAAATTCTATGAAAAACTAACTTGTGTCTCACCACCGGCATCTTTAATGAATCCTACAAACACTTACGATGATCTAGTAAAGTACCTGGGTATACCGTCTTCGTTTGAAAAGCTTTTTGATACTTCACTTTGTGTACAATTTCCCTATAGGTAAGTCATAAATATGTGTCAATGTAAAACAATCCAAATGTCTAATAATTAGAAAATCATACATTTAGAATGCAAGTAATACGTTAAATGCGTTATAATTGTTTTCTGTGTAGATGGGCTAGTCATCCAGGAGTTCGGAGAATGTTAATGCCATCGACAACTCAAACGAGTGTCTATTCTAATATAGCCCTAGTAAATTATCCTCGCCATCCCGTATTTCTCACTCCGTTACCATACGAATATATAGAACTTATAAATTCAGTTTCCCTTTTTACCTGCAATAAAGCTGATATCCATGAATCCCGTACACCCACAATGTGTCTTACTTGTGGGGCTATTTTATGTTCTCAGGTAAGTTTTTCTCATTTTTTTTTGTCGTCCTTCAGTAATTCATTATTGGCTATTATTTGTCCGTATAAGTATGTAACTCGGAAAAGCTGATTAACTCTTAAAATTTTGTGTTCAATTTCAGAGCTACTGCTGTCAGTATGAATTAGGTGGTAATGTTGTAGGAGCTTGTACCCACCATGCGTATTACTGTGGAGCTGGAAAAGGAATTTTCCTTCGTATAAGGGAATGTCGATTATTTTACATTGGTGGGCGAGGAAAAGGTACGTATTTCGGGAAACATCAATATCTCCGTAAACATAATATGGCATGTATATGTATATGATTTACATTTTATGTTACTCCTTTTTTAATACTTTTTAATTCGGATTATTGACATTAAATATTTCGTTAATTTATATCTAGGTTGTTATGTAGTTCCTCCGTATGTTGATGAGTATGGTGAGACGGACCAAGGTTTGAGACGAGGAAATCCAATGACTCTTTGTTCAGAAAAGTACCAACAACTTCGTAAATCTTGGATACTTCATTTAATACCCGAGGAAATTGCAAGGATCGTTGAGAATTCGTCATCAGTCTCGTCAACTGAATGGCAGTATTTGTAATCTTTTCATTTTTATTTATGAAAGAGCCTTTTTCATAAAAACTTAAAACACACCTTGAATTAATTGTAATACAAAATATTATCATACTTTCCTCGTTTTGCAACACTCTACTGCAGTTTAATATACAGTGTTACGAGTCAACGACTCACATGAGTTATATATTTGCCCTTACATAAAATTTTAACTAATAATAATAATGATAAATATTTGTTAATACATATACGCCATCCAAATATTTCCATATACATAATAATAAATAATACTGATGAAAATGCTTATTATGTATAGGCTTCAACATAATGCTTACGCAGACGACAAGCATGAATAGTAATAGGTAATATTTTCAATTTTGATTCATGTCTTATCTAATATATTTAAATATATAATGGAACAACTTTCGTAAACAAGAAAAATTTCGTTTTACTTTCGCCCCAATAAACTGAGATAGCAAAATCTAATGTAGTTAATTAACAATGAACCATTTATGAGAACAGAATATTTAGAGATTGAATTTTATTTGAATAATATGTAATATAAGTTGTAATAAATACTAAATTTCGGCTAGCATTACAATATTACGAGTATGTCTATCTACGCAGTAATAAGAATAAAAAGTTGAATCAAAGAACAAAGAAATTCTATTGCTACAATATAATGATGTATTCCTACTCATCGAAATGATAATTTTGACGTAAAGTAATGCTGGAGATTCAGCTTGTACTGAAATGTAACTAAATCTGATATTAAGTACTATAATATAATAAAATCGACTTTGATGAAGTAAGAAATGCATTTCTCTCATTTATTATGTAGTTGTGCGTTTCAAATCTCATAAGAGTTTCATAGAAATGGAGGATAAAAAGAATTTTCATATGTATGTAATAACAAAAAAATGCAACAATCAACTAACTATAGTTTTTCAGTGCATTGGATGGATAAGAAATAAGAACACAAGAGAGCATTTTAATTTCATTTTGAGGTCAATATCGTTATTCGAATTTTATTTTTTTCCCGTAAATAAATGTTTTATGTTTTATATAATTTTCTCTTTTCTATAATACGTTTAATGACGAGGCCCGTCTGTCTTGTCTGCCTCTTATCTTTTCTCCTTTTATCTTCATAGTCTTGAGGTAAGCATTTGAAAAACGTAGATACGACTATGCAATATTTGATTAGCAATCAGAACAAATACATACGATATTTTTACTCCTTTTGTATTCATTGAAAAATGTTTTATTTTTCCATTATAATATACTCCATTATTATAATTTTAAGCTTCGATATAGTAGACTTTTTGTTTTATACTAACATAAATATTTAGCTTGAGTGTTCTAAAATAGTTAATTTTTTCACAAGACGTCACTTGTCGACACGTTTTATGTACACAGTTTTAAACAACCATTAGTCATTATTAACATGTTTTGATTTACAAAAGACTGTATTTACATCATACACATACAGCATAGATATATATATATATATTTATATAGACACACGAAGAGGCTTACGATTAGCACAGTATCTACATACTAGGAAGGTAGTTTGTAAGTCAATCAATTAGTCATTACGAAACATAATGATGCATTGATAGATCAAAGTAGATATAGATACATGAATCGTACATAGTGCATTTCTTGCGCACAATGAGCAGTAAAGGGCATAATATGTATTTATACACATACATATATTAAGGGGAAACCCATGTCTGTTTTACCCTATTTTAGTTTTAGTTTTAGTTTTTTTTGTACTTTTTTTCCATTC
>JAQIVE010003985.1:0-15443 GCA_034698285.1 Sminthurinus bimaculatus | reverse complement strand
ATTTAATTTTTTCATTTGCGTACCAAGTCATAAGGTCATCAAAAATTTGCCCTTTAGAAACGGTGGCCATGAGCCTCTTTATAAGCAAGAATGAGGCTGGTTGCATTGCTGACAATCACAAAAATGATGGTTAGAACCAGAGTTCGGTCCGCATAGTAAAAACTTCCCACGTTGACCCGAATGGGTCGGCAGCTCCGGCAGAATTTTCTCCACCAAGGGAATCTTCTTGTCCAGCAAGTTCTGGAGACTCCGGAAAACGAGGTAGACTTGGTAACCAAACAGAAGACAAAGATTCGCCCACACTTTATAACGGACCGGACGGGAGTCGTTGAAAACTACCGTGGACTCCTGATTTTCCTTGTCCCACTTTGTACACGCGTAAGGACTCAAGCCAGTGCCATAGCCAAAGTTTATGATTCTACCCAGGGCCTTCAAAGTTTTTGTCTCCAACATTTTTACTACGAACCGGTCAGCGGCCAAACGAGTTCTGACATATTATTCCTAGTTGACGACTTATTTTTATTTGGATAAATAAATCCGTATCTATATTCTAGCAAGTAAAAGGCAATTTTTTAAATTAAAAAAGTGGAAAATGTCAAATGCGTATCAAGCCAAAGGGCATCACACTGGAAAAAATACAGCATATAAATGTATAGGAAATAAAATGCATAAAGGGGAAAACAAAAGTTAACTACCACAACACAATTAAATATTTGTTTTCATTCCGGTGTGCTCCGAAGGAAAAGGGCAACACGGAATTATAAAGCAGTTAATTTAAACCGTTTTGGACCTATTGTAAACAATTATAAGTCAATTAGCCTTCAATCGTGAACAAAGATATAACTTTATGACAATTGCTAATACATGAAAGAGAAACGTGACATTTTAAATATTCTTAGACATGCTGCCTGGAGACTCTATTTTTATTTTACAATTAGTTATAATATGTTATATGCATACATGGAAACGTAATTGTGATTGCTTTTAATTTTTTAATTATGTTTTGATGACGAAGTAGCACACTGTCCGTGAGTGACAAAAAGTGCATATGTATCTCAAATCTCAACTCCAGGAACTACATATACATAAGCATTGGAATGTCTATCGCTGTTTAAAAATTAATGTCAAAAAATACTCAATTAACTTTTTACTACGCAGTTTTTGGTTATGTAGAAGAATAACATGATTATTTATAGCACGCTTGAAAAAAATGGTGGGTCACAACGACCGTAAACAATCGTTTATTTTTCAATTAATTGTAAATACTTTTAAAAAATAATTACATTAAAATAATAATTTAGTTGTATAGAAAATAAATCATAAAATAATACAAAATATGATAATACTTTATTAGTCTTTGTGCTGTGTGAAATAACTTGATTTTGATACAAAAAATTGCACCATTTCAATTGATTTAGCCTGCAGTTGCGTGTTGCGCGTATTGTTGTTGCTGTTTGTGATGCTCCTTTTTCGTCTTGGCTCTTTTCACATGTTTTGACTTCTGAGACATCGAGAGTCTTTGTTTTTGGCCACCTGACCAAAGCCCAAGATCCCAAGTAAAAATTGCAAGGTAGAGGATGTTCAGGAGATAAAAGATGACAAGAACCACTTCGTCCTCGTCAATGGAGTCAGAACCTTTGTTTTCTTCCTTTATCCAGTTGCTGAAAATTCTTGAGATTTGTTCAACCAAGCCGATGGAGGAAAATGCTGCAGACAGAGTGGGCAGAGTGATTGAGAGAACGTAGCAAAGTTTGATGAGGTCATGACCCGGCTCTTGCTTTTGCTTCTGGTCTAGCTCCTTCCACCAGTGGTAGGATCTCGTGAGAGTGCCAATGTAGAGACCCGCACTTGTAACGGCAGCAAGCTGGGAGATTGTCCAAAATGGACAGTTGTTGACACCTCCTCGGGTGGTCCATGAATAGAGTTGGTAGGCTAGGATGAAGTGACTGACGACGGCCAGACTCCAGGCCCACTCCAATATGTCAATCTTCCGGAGGTCAAAGAGGTGGAGTCTCCTATTGTGTTTTATATGTACATATATTATAACCATATGTTATCACACATAAGGATGGGATTAACCAGCAAAAAAAATAAAAATGTTTGTTAAAAAATAACTAAGTAACAATTGAAAGTTAAATAATACCTTAAGTAATACGAATAGGATACGGAATCCATAGTTTTCCTTCCCTTTGTTGGCCAGTATATTTATGGTTTGACATTGCGACTGCATCGCAAAAACTTGACTGTCGTGTCTTTTCGCAGCGATTCCAGAATCTTTAGAGCAACAATAATCATCTACGCACTACGCACTTTTTGTGTAGCGATGCCAAGAGCAAATAACCCAAGATTCTTGCTTATGAATTGAGAAAAAAGAGGAACCAGAATACCTTGACGAATACCGCAATAAAATCGTTTCAAACCGCTCATTGCTCATTGCATTGATAATGTTTAATGTTTTATCTTTTTTCAACTCTTGAGTTTAATTGCAGTGTTTATTAAATACGGTTGTTGACACGTTTTAGTTTGTCTCAGAAATATTATAGTGTTGTTTACATGGAGGCATTGTAAGGAAATTAGAAGACTACTAGATTTTATTGAGAAACCTTTTGGATTGTTTGTTCGGTAAGAAAATTGACATCTCATAATATTATTGTGCATTGTTCTTTCTTTCTTGCTTGCTTGCTTTCATCTTACTTAAAATACTTACATTTTGGTAGTTTGGATTAGATAAAAGCTGGAGTTTGTTTCAGTTTTTTGAAAATAATGTCGCTCGGAGTACAAAACATAAATTTAATAGCGTCTGCTGTCTCCTCTACAGTCATGAATCATGATAATGTCAAATTAATGTCAAATACAAAGACTCGTTGCAATAGTAACACTTGAGCAATTTTAGAAAATCAACAATTTACTGATATGCGTTATGCGTTCCGTAAACATAGTAGGTACCTATTATTACGTTTATGGTTTACCAACGGCGTTTTGCATTCATTGGTCGTCAAACAAGTCAAGTGTCATGTTTTGTTCATTAAAAAATAATTAAAACGGTGTGTGGTGTAGATGGAGAGGAATACGCTTTTTAGGTAGGAAAGCAACAAAACGGAGGAAGAAAGAAAGACAAACTTTAACAAACAAACTTTAGGCAAGTAAATTTCAAATATTCAATATTTTACAAAAATATAAACGAAACAGATGAACAGATGTTGTATATCTACAAAATTATAGCAAGCCGATTAAGTACGTTGATGCACTTATAGGATTATTGTATGATGTAATTTGATGATTTTGACTGCAGTTTAGACGACGGCTCCCAAGCTGAACAAGCCAAAAACAAAAGAAATGAGCGGAACAACATCAAAGGACAACTTAAAGAACAAGGAGAAAGTATGTCGAGTTGTCATTCAACAGGTTCAAAGTGCTGACCTCAAATTTGACACGGAACACCCTCCGGTCTCGATTCAACGAGGCATTGTTGTTTTTGTGTGTTTTCTTCAAGGAGCCACTCGGTTTGCGTTGGAACAGATAGGTTAGCATCAATATATTATGATAATATATGTTCTATGCTATGTTGTTTTCCTAAATATATCCTGCTTTTCTTCGAATATTTACAAAATATTTTTATGTACTTTGTTTAGCCAAATCCATTTTGTACGCAAGATTATCGGAATCCGAGGATGACACTCCGGGTAGAAAATCTGCTCTGGAACTCGGTGGTAAATGTGACGTACTTTTGATTCCACAAGCTACTCTAGGAGGAAAACTAAAGGGAAAGAATGTTGTAAGTTTTGTTGACTTGTCATTTACATAAACTCAGTAATAATTATAAAAAGTAAAAAAAAAGAAGTTTCAAGTTTCAAATCAAAATTTGCAAAACAGTAATTATTTTATTTATGTGCTTGTTTTCATTTTCCAGCAATACCATGGGATAGTCAGGTTAGTTGCCTTTTATTTTTAAGTATCAATTTTTTATGCGCCATGCATATTTCTTTTTTATTAGATTTAATTCTTAATTTATTTAAGTTAACATTTTTTACTGACTCCTGCAGTAAGCCCATCGGATCAGAATTATTTAGTCAACTGGTTCAAGATGTCAAGCTTCTCATGGAAGTTCCTGGAAAAGGAGTTGTCCAGTCTGGAGTTTATGGATCAAGACAAATTCTAAGTATGGAAACAAATGGACCCTATACTCATGTTTTCGATTTTTGACCAGGATGAAGAAAATAAAAAATCCATTGAAGATGTGAATGAGTAACTACATATTAATTTTTGCGTATGTTTGCATTCTAGAGTATTATTAATATGTCATATTAGCAATCTAATCGAATGAACATTATTGCCAATAAGTAGTCAATTAATATTAACATAATTTATTTTTGTTTTTTTCTTACAAGATTTATACTTTATGAAAAAATAAAGATTTACATGACGCTAGCGTCTGTACATACAAAAAACAATAGTTAATTGAAAGAAGTCAAAAAGGTACTTAATTCATAAACATTTATTATAATCATTATTAATAATGTTACTGAGAGTCATACAATCCGACTGAAGTATGGTTTTCCCATTTCATTAAGACCTCGATAATTTTTCTGAGGCTGTCGAATTCCAGCCCAGCTGTTGTGAGTATAGTTTGAAGTTCGGTGATTTCAGGCAGCTTCTTGAAGTCTCGATAGTGTCGGGCGAAACTTGGTTGAGAGGCTCTTGCATGGAGGGACAGAAATGCGGGTTTGGTTGAGGCCCAACTCATAAATGTTCGTAATTTCTCCATGGGAAGAAAATCTACAAACTCTTGAATTAATCTTGCAGCTGTTGAAGGCTCTTCGAAGATAGTGAATCGATTACTCTTATTATGGACTTTAACTTTAACCTCTTCATGTGTCTTCTTTGAATTTTTGTGACGATCCTCCGGAACTTCTTTTAAATTCTGTTTGTCCTTGTCCTTAACTTCTAGTAAAGAAAATTCAATGGTTGTTTGTGGCTTCTCCAGTGAGTTTTCATAGGTCACAACTTTCTCCAGGCTACTACTACTACTCTTGTTTGGTGGGTAGACAGGATCGTAGCCGAAAAATGCGTGCACGTTGTTAATTTGCTCGTAAACTTGGGTCAGGCCATGCTTGTGTACGTAGGCAATTAACTAACAGTTGTGTATAAAATAATTTCGATATTATTACAATATTGGTAAATGCTTAAGTTGTTATTTATATGTGTATTTGAAAATTTCTTTTACCTCGACAAATTCGATATCGTCCCAAAGAAAACTGACCATTCTCTTAGCTTTGGGGCCTCGCATGTACGCGTTGATCGATTGTAACAAAACTCGAGCCTCTGGATCTGTCTCATTTTTCATGGATACAAATTGTTGAATCCTCTCATAATCAAAGATAGAGGTCAAATTGTTGTATAGCTCAAGTAAACTAGGACTGCTCAAGTCACGTCTATTTATTCCCTTGGCTTGTTCTTCAGCTATCACACTTAAGCTCGTCGTTAGACAAGGAAGAAGAATCAGTAGAACCAGCAACTGCATGATTGAAATTTTCAAAAATATGAAATTATAGTTTAAAAAAAATAAAATCAGGTTGAAAGGTCTCAACTTGATTGGGAATTTGCTGAGGATTTTATGATCAATGGACTAAAAGTTAAAATCAAACAAACATTATCATACTTGTTTTTATCTAACTTTTATATCACTCGAAAATTTGACATTATCTATGTTGACTTTGGGTTGGAAAATGAATTAGGCTGTTTACCATAATAATAATATTCCTTCCATTTATATTAAATTCAATGCGACAGTTTCAAGTTATAAATATTCACATGCTCAATTAATCTATAAAGCTCCAATTTTTTGTTGTTGTTTACTTGTACAGATAAGGGAGGAAGGGTGACCTGAAGCTCAAGATTGGGAATTGTCAAAATACTCGTATAATGCCTCGTGGGCTGCCGCTGATACAAATAAATCGAGAAGTACAGCACCAAATTTTCCCGTTGAAAACCTATTTGCCTCATCTCGGGAAAAAAAGTTGCCATTTTCATTCGTCTAGTCAAAATAAAATAAACCAGTTGCAATGTCTGTCAAGAAAAGCGAGCTGGAAAAATGTTCAATCCTTTCGATGTTACTCTTCTCAAGCAAGTTCAGATTTTGGCCAAAGCTCGTGTACCCTAGTAAATAATCCCAGAAGAAGAAGCACAGCAAGAAATGAAATAAATAATAGTTTTTATGGATATGGAATGAAAAGTCAGACGAGGTCGATCAAGACTCTTGTTATCCCACTGGATTCAACAAAAGTTCCACCAAGGTAAAAAGACAAAAATATTTGTAGATACATTCCTATGAATTCGATACGCTAGAGCATGATGTACTTTAAATATTCATATTTCGTAAATAAAACCCTTGAAACTCCTAAAAAAAATTTGGGGAATCCATTTTTAGCGAAATAAAGGGTCGAGACCTACTGGAGTTTTCAAACTGGACTAGGGATGACATTTTCACTATTCTCTGGATCGCTGTCGAACTCAAGCAAAGGAGCAAAGAGGTAAGGCAATAGTATAACATAATGCTATAAAATTTTGATAGAATTTAATCATTATTGAGTGTAAATTAGATTTTGAAATTAATTACCACTAAACTTTAAAATTCTTTTCAGGCCGCGTATCAAAACTTATGTGAAGACAAGACGGCAATTCTTTTCTATGAAGACATTTTCGCAAAAACTGGGATCATGAAGGGAGTTGTAAGTGGGGGTGGAATCGTTTCTTCAATCCACACTTCTCATCTACCGCTAAAGCAAAAGATGGGCCTTCGATATTTTGCAAGGTTTTTAATAATTTTTAAGCTCACCATTACAACTACCGTATGGTTCCTATTAGTAAGACTGTCATAGAAAGTAAGTACAGAATGAAAATAATTTTCACCCGAAATTTCTATGACATGTCATACTATTGGGAATTGTCTTATAATACAAGAAAATACTACATATATACGTGGTTTTACCTTTGAGTTGTAAGTTGTAGTAAAGAATCTCTAATGTAAATTGTACAGGTCCCTTTCAGCGGAAGCGGATGCCATATTTATCCAGAGTAGTCAACTCACACTAGATGACTTGAATGAAATTAGTACTGAATGTTACAAACCTGTGATAAATATTCAAAGTGCAGAAATAGCTCCCGTCTCGGTGCTAGCGGAATTATTAACAATGTTTGAATTTTACGGGTATCTTCGGCGTCTTACCGTGGCATATTTGGGACCCGTTGACAACCCGACACTAAGAACATACATCAGTCTTTTCCCAAAGATCGGAATGCACTTTCGATATGCATCTGAACAAGTTAGCTTATTTTTCGGATTATAAATGTTTTTGAAAAATAATATTTGGTCTGTTTATCGTAAATCGTATTACCTACTAGTATAGTGATTTTTCAGTTATTACTTTCGTTTTGATACGAGGAATCTTTTTTTTCTTCAGCAAGTGCCGCATGAACTGTGGAACAAAGGTGTACAAGTGGCAGCGAATAGTAAATTCAAAACTGATTTTCAACAAATGAGCTCAGGGGCTGATGCCATTTTCCGGGCGCGTGTTATCACAACCTTTTATGGAGATGGAGAGGACAAAACCGGCGATAAACTAAGATCGCGGGTAGGCTAGAACTGGTTTACGTTTTTTTTATCTATTTTATCTTCAGAATATTATATTGATTATTGGTCATTGGCGATCTTGATGAATCTTGGCCTTTCTGTGTTTATGACAAGGACATGGAAGAAGCAGAGTTAGACTGGACATTTTATCACCATAATATTCATCAAGGAAGCTGTTGTGCTGACGAACTGTTAAAATGCAAGCAATCTATGGTCTGGAATCATTTGGAAAATTTGCAGTGGATTTCAAAAGTATTTTTTTGTTCATTTTTAACCCTTAAAATATAATCATGTAAAAGATACAACATATTTAATGAATTTGCTACTAATAATAATTAGTCAAATTTTTAATTGTACTTCAATTGTAATAATATTTAAATTTACTTGTAGGCCCTTTTAGTTGGTCTGGCTACTTCATTCAAACCGAAAATAGTGCGGCCTGGGTTCCAGGGACTTGCTGGATAAATTTTGTTTATTGAAATGTTAATATTATTTTAAACTTATGACGCATTGTTCGTAATGTACAGTAAAATATGAACGAAACAATTAACAGTAATATCTAGTTATTGCAGTTTTGTATACTGTACAGTTTCTAGTTTAGTTAATAGTTAACTTGTGTATAACTTCTTTTTCTCGTCGCTCAAACGGCAAAAGTAAAATTACGACTGATTACTAACGAGTACTGATGTTTAATATGCATATTGCATATTATTTTCGATTTCGTTGTAGGTATGTAATAGGTTCTACTTATTTGCTATGAAGATGAAATGCATCAAGTTATATTATGCAATTTATAAACTTGCATTTATGCAGTGGAAATTGCAGAAAAAAAGGACTGAACACACAGAGATTTTTGGTTTTGCTAATCAGCAGTCTTTGAAAGGTAAAAAATGCATTCTTTATTCCATTAAAAAAGTATTACAATTTACAATCAACATAATATTAGCTGACGGGAACACACATGAAAGTTGTCAACTATATGAATGTATAATATATACATGTACAATATATCATAAGTACCACACCATTGAGGATATTAATTAAAGCTTAACACAGATCAGAACTTTTATTCAAGTTTACCATTTACCATATTTAGAAAGTAAAACCATTTCAGTTCACCAAAAAAACCCCCAAAAACCTCAATGGCAAAAAAAATAGTGCTACAACTGGGTTATTTCATTTTGTATGTATTACATCTTGTATTCCATCTCTTAGAGAAAAAGTGTAAATTTTTGCTTTGTTAGTGTGAACCTTGTGAGCTCCTCCATTTGACTTTTAAATACGAATGTTAATGTGATATATTATACTAAGGACTAATCAAATAACTATACTTACTATAGAAAATAACTAAAAATAATCAATAATACTTTTCTCTTCTACATTCTACTTTCACACAAATACTTCCGCTTACAAAGACATTAGCAAAAATGTATTTTATTTAAGACTCCTGATTCATTTTCCCTTTTCACACTATACACATACATTTTCTCAGAAGGGACAATACTTCCGTCTTTTGTCTTTTGAACACAAAATAGTAAAATTATGTTTTCCCTGCATTTAGTTTACAAAATTTAATCAAATGACTTTTCTCCATTTAATTTTACAGAGATACTTAAAGCTTGAGAAAAGCCTTTCTATTTATCAGTACTTCAAAAAAAATCAGTTCTGTTGAAATAACTTTTGCAAAAAAGTAAACATTATGAATGTATGGAACCTGAGAATACAAATGACTATGATTGAGTAATATTATTAGCGACATAATTATTAATAATAACAGATAGAAAGATAATTGCTTTATTTGTTATGGGCAAGTTATCCTCTCAGCTCATACTTAAATGAATGAAATATGGTAAAAAATATATAAGAAACGTGACTGTCCACCTCCTGAGTTTCATTTTTCCAGCCTAATGATAGGCCCTCCCATGTTGGAAGTACCGAGTCCAGTCGTCCACTCTGTGTGATTCTACGCAGCAAAAAGAACAAACATCGTAGTCTCATTATACCAATGAACTTTTCTATTGTTAGCAATGTGATTCATACATCTTTCTAATTCTAATAACATAATCTATAATCAGAATGTAATTATCAATTAAATTAATCACTTACGGTGTGACGAGGAATAATAGTCGTGGTGAACGTCGGGATTATGGGAGTCTGTGGAGTAGAGTTCCGGCGGTAGTTCAAACAGCTGGTCTAGATTAAACGTTCCCTGCCAGTCTGGATGATACTTTTCATGACCTTTGATTTAAAAAATTGAGTATATTTTTTCAGGGTAGGGAAGTCACTTATTTTAAACTTTTAACTTCAAAAAAACTTAAAAGTTGAAAGTAAAGTTATTAGTATGAGTAGAATGGGCTGTTATGAACTTACGGTGCTTTGACGATTCTGAAGTATAACGTTCTCTTCGTCGTGGATCATTCTATAGACAAAAGAACAGGACAAGATTGCATTCAACGTTAATTAAAGTTACAATAATCAAAATTTGACATTTAATGTTATCGCATTCAGTTTCAGGACAAGTTCCCAAAATATGAGTGAAGCTAGTATATCTACGCATCAGGAAATGCGAAATGCGTCAAGACGAGAAAAGCTCACCATTTTGCTTGTAGATTTTTCTCAGCAACTTGTCCTCGAAATAATCTTGACGGCAATAATTTGCAAGCAACAAATAATGGTGCTGTTGATAAGTGTTTATTGATTCTCTTTATCTCTGTCAATCACAATCTTGATGACGATTACAGTACGATTCGGTTTTTTTGGCTTTTTTCTTCTTTCCAAGAGCGTTATGTGTACAACTCAAGCGACTGAATGCAAGTGAAGCGTCTTGGCCTGCGTCTTTGTCTCTTAACTCTCTAAAACTCTCCTTTCCCCTATTCCTACGTACGTTGCGTTGTGGTTCTATTGAACATTATACATAACGAAAGAAGGGAAGTGGAGAGAGAGAGCTGGAAAGTTCGATGTGCGTTGTATATTATATTCAGCTTGTGCAGCCGGTATCATGATTCTATGTATTGTACGACACGGAATACGGAAGGATCTAACTCGCTGCGTAAGTAGGAACTACGCAGCGAGTAACGTTGGATTTTTCCTTCCAGCCCAACGACCGAACTTCTACGTCTGAGACGAGCTGTACTTGAATACATTGAAATACAGGGCAGCGCATTGCATTGCATGCACACTAATACAAGCGTAGAGACGACAGATGAAAAGCCCAAAGCATAATAATACGTAATACGTAGTATCATATTGTATGTATTAAATATTGAGTTGTGTACGAATGAACTGAGGTGATCCTCTCGTTGAATGAATGAAAATGCGTATAATATTATGTCAGTCTCAACCGACAACTTTGATATTGCGTACAAATAAAGAACATACTTCAAGTTACTTAACGGACTTTCGCTTTTTTAGACAGAAACGTCAACAATTATTAGATCATATATTGGGCCAAGAAATTTGTCAACATGTATAGGTAAATAGTAACCGTTTACTTGACCTATCTACTATGAAAATTCAGATAATTTTGTGATAATTCAGTGCTGCTGCTTTTCTAGTGTCAGAATGACCGTAGTGCGTGTATGTATGTACTTGAATTGCATACGATATGCGTAATTTCTGCGTATCTTGCATATCTTACATATGTGCATAAAAGATGGTCTGTGTTTTTTAATGCGCTCAATGAACTCAAGTCTGTACTCGTAGACGCAACTCGTAGAATAAAGTTTATGCACACGTCTTGTAATCAAAAGGTACGTACATGAAAATTCTTGTGTACTTATTTATATGCGCACTTGATACAAATGATATAAAGACAATGTCATCCTAAACCGCGGAATTGCTAAAAACAAAAGCAGTCAATATTTTTTCCTTTGTATTGGCAAAATACGATTATTTTCTCTTGGAAGTGGTTTTGCGATTTACTACAATATAATAAATGTTTGTTTTTTGTAGAACCTTTTCAATATTCCAGGTTGTGCTGTATAGCCTCTGGCAAGGGTGAAGGAAGTCTCATCTCGGCCCCCAGTTTACTTCTAAGGGATTTGAAGCTTTTGGTCACTTTCTTCCGATGTCTGCCAACCTTTGCTCTTAAATTTTGCTGAAAATTTTGTTCAATTTCAGAATTTCCCCTCGAATTTACACGTAATTTGAAGGGAATCTCTGCCACTAAAAACAGAAGAAGGCTCATGCTCACTCCTACAAAGTAGAGCCAAAACGGAGCTAGTAAATGACGGATTTGAAACGGTTTGGCCCAAGACTCGAGTTTTTTCTCCTTGATTTTCTTGAGCTTTTCAAAGACTTGGTCTCTGTCTCTTGTTGTATTATTATTGAGAGAAAAACTGGAATCTTTCCGGTTGAGTTTCACTCGGCTCTTAAACCAGCTCATGCCAATGCCCATATAGTCGGTGACAATGTCTGCGAACCACTTTTTGTTCAGTCCAAAGTCCCTGGTCCAGCTCGTGATAAAGTTGATGGACGTCAAATACTTTGACCTCTTCTGGACGATCGAGTGGAGCACGGCGGAGATGGCGGGACTCGAGGGGACAAAAGAGGTGAAATGGGGATCCACGGTGAGGTTGCGGGCGGTGAGAGCAAGAATCGCAATGTCCCAACCGATGCACGCCATCTTCTGGTCGACGGTGGCGGAGGTCAGACACTGGAGAAAATTGGGGGTCTGAACATAGCGCTGTCTGATGTTGACATAGTTGGGGTTGGTCGTATGGTTAAAAAACTGCTGACATCGAGCTCCCGGGAGTTTAATCAGTTGGATGTTGAAGTTGGGGGTGTCGGCGAGCTCCTTAAAACTTCGGGGGATCTTCTCGGCCTGTGGACACGTAATGTGGGAAAGGAGGTTTGAGGCATAATAGTTGTAAAAGAGGACCGAGGAAAAGATCCAGATGATGGCCAATACCCGGACTTTTCCCGACCGGGGAATCCAAACTGCCTGGTAGAGGAGCGGACCAATGGTCAGAAAAATGGCGGAGAGGACGGGATGTGCCATATGGAGGAATAGGTCAAAATATAGGGTGAAAACCAGGGAGAGGATCCCAACGGTGACCAGAATACCGAGCCAGAGAAGGTCTGTGAAGGGGGTGCGAAAAGCCTGCCAATTTAAAGGAAAGGAGGGGCGCGACGTCACAAAAATTAGGTTCATGTCGTTCCCGAAATTGGCGTAGGTCACATATTTTGAGCGATGGTGATTCGCCGCCATGATGGACAGGCCAAAGTCAACTTTACCCGAAATTATATCCCTGTTGTGTAGAGAATTTAGATTTTTTTTACAAAAGTTTTGGCAACAAAGTTTTGAAAAGTGTCAAATTTCCAAAAACTATTTTGGACTTACCCCATTACACCTAGCCATGTTCCATTTTCAAGTTGGACGAATCGGACCGAATGAAGTTTGACATCAAGGGTGAGATTAAAGGCCGCGGAGGCCATTTTGATGGCCTTATTGGTGATCCCAATGTTTTTACCCTTAGAGGACATTACGTAATATGGATTGATGCTGTAAGACAACGTGGTCAGATGCCGATTTCTTATGCACATCCATCGTAACTTGAAAACTGGATCAAAATTTGGTTCTCTAATAATGAAATTTCCGGGTGAACGGAGATCCTCGACAAGAAGCTTGACCTCATTCTTCACCCCCAGAGTAACGCCCACAAGAAACTCCAGTCGCTGGAGAATTTTTGTGCGGAACAATTTTCTCAACACAGACTCCTCACCGAGGAAAAAATAAAAATTCAAGTTGGACTCAATACCCAATTTTAACGACTCGTTTATGTCAAAATCCACGGGTGACCTTAAAAATTCTTGTGATTGGTCATTGTTCAGAAATGAACTCACGGGCACAAGCACATTTTCACAACGTTTTCCAAACCGGTAAAAATGGGACTCGAGTCCGATTTCGGATTCAGAGTTGTTTGAAAAATCTAGAAAATTGACAATGGTTGGATAATTTTGAAAATGGAATGCTGAAATGCTATTTAGAACTATTCTTGAATAAGCCTTAAAAATAGACGAATTAGTCGGAGATTGAGTCAAATTAGTTGGCTTTATATCGATTTGATTGACGACTTGAACTTTCTCATGAAAAATAAGTCTGACGCTGCATCTCACATCGTAGAGCTGATGAGTCTCTCTCAATATATCAAAAATTGTGGTTATCGGGCCAGTCTCAAAATTAGAGTCCATTTCAGTAACTTTTCGCTCACTTTTCATCTCCAAGTCAAAAGGACGAAAATTATCAAAGGTATCAAAATTACCATCTAGTAAGTTGGGGTCAGATCGCGATCGTGAACAATGAAAGAGTGTAAAAGCCCAAAACATCTTTAGAAAATTGTACATTTCAAAATGAAGTTGAATCGAACGAATCGAATAGGCACAAGATGTGAATGAACAAGGTAAGACACTGCACTGGTTATAAATCAGTATTATCATTTTTTGTCATCGCAGAGAACAAAAGGGGAAACGAGTCCATATAAGCTCTTAAGGCTGCTCAAGTTGTACATTGTACATAGACACGCGTGGTAGACACTGGATATAGGTTTAATAATAGTTCATACACGATAAATTGCGGCTTTTACGTACATCAGTCATAAAAAGGCAAAAAAGGGACAGGCAGACGACAGCCGAAGTAACTGTCGGTAATTCGGACACGGGTAATGTTTCTTCAGTTCTGTTGCGATAAGTGGAAAAGTGGATGCACAAATTTGTACCTTTAAGTGCAATCGCAATTGCGAGAGATGGTATAGCAGAATGTTAAGCAAAAGCAAACTCAATACTCAATAAAATTGCAGGTACATATATACATACATACATACATACATGGTTGTTCAATTAAGTGAGATAATAAGCAATATTCTTGTTCTTTATTGTCACTACAGATATAGACATCTCTGTGTAAAGTCCCGTCTTCTTCGGCATATCTAATTGTTGGAGACAAAATGGGTAGTTTCCTCCTGTCATCGATAGCAAATATATTATGTACCATTCCGAATACCCCAATTGCAATGCAAACAATTTTTGATACCATAACTGACATCGATATTAAAGTAGTAGCAAAAGTAATTGAGCTTGCCCAAGGAATTGCCATATATTCCAATACATGTATAATGTATATCCATGTCAACTTATGTATGTATGTACATCCGAGTTACGTAGTTCTTCCCTGGTCACTGGTCACCTTCACTTATTACATTTTATATTATTATTGTACTATCTTGTCAAACTGCGAATGAAAAAATGCGGGCCATTAAGAATGAATGTTATGAAAATGAACACATTATTTACCTCACGCACATCTGTCAACAATAACAAACACGCTGCCGTGTCATTAACGTGTACAGTGTAGAGATAGAAAGAAAGGTAGACCATATGTATTTATACTTTCATGTAACATATTATGCATTCTACATTCTACACCGATGATTTGCATGATAGTTTGAAAGCCTTTGATTTTAAATTCTATGGCACTAGGAATGTTTCAGGCTCTTTCCATTCCATTTCTGTACCTGTAAAAAAGAAACGTACAATCCTTTATATCAATCAAAAGTTTTCCAAGTGAGGCTACACACACACTGGTTATGAATATTTGTGTATCAGTGTGTATGATTGTAAATTTAGTTTGGATACTGTGCCGAAATGAGTATTTAGTGTTTATACACTGCGGGACAGATTAGATGGAACGATTCGAAATTTCGATTCCAGCCCAAGATTTTTCAATGAAGGAGAAATATTTTTTGGGTACCATCAGCGTATGAAATGTAGCAAATTTTATGCTCTTTTAGAATCTGTCTTTGTATTTTCGGGAATA
>JAQIVE010003984.1:0-15445 GCA_034698285.1 Sminthurinus bimaculatus | reverse complement strand
ATATTCATGTCTTTGGTAGAGTAGTACATACGTTTGAGTTTGTTTTTATTAGAAATAAGTTTGAGAATATAATTATTTATCCATGGGGACTCTCTACATTTAACTGTCTTTTTGACTGCTGGAGCATGTTTATTCAGAATAGAGAGGACTAGTTTATTGAAGGAATCGAACATATCCTCAATATTATCAGTAGAGTCTAAAATTCTCCAAGGTAGAGAGTTAAGCTCAGTTTCAAAAAGGATAGGATTAAATTGTGTAAAATTACGTGTGTGAATAACTGTGTGAACATATTTGGGGGTATAGTGTTTTCTGACTAGGAAAATCATATCATGGTCACTCATGCCTAATCTTATAACTCCTGATTGCCTAATATTGGAAGCGGTGTCTGTATAGATATGGTCCAATAATGTATGTGTATTGAGACCTATGCGAGTTGGTTCGTCGATTATCTGACTAAAGTTGGAGTTGGAAAAGGTTCTGAGCATAGAGTCTGCACGAGGATCGGCAAGTAAATCTACATTCATATCACCTAGTAAGTAAAGTTCGCTGGATTTTTTAGAAATGTAGTTATTAAAGAAATAAAAATTATCTAAAAAGCTCTTAAGACTCGAGTGAGGAGGGCGATATATACAAGAGAAAACTATAGGTTTAACATTTTTTAGTTTAATACTAATATTTAAAGTTTTGATTTCGAGTGAGGGTTCAAAAATGCTATCAGTATCTACAATTTCCTATCGTATATCATCCCAAACGTAAGCTTAAAGGCCTCCGCCATGCCGTAGTCTGTCTTTTCTAATGGTATTATAGGAGTATATTGATATGTTATAGTCAAATGTATTCTCATCAAGAAATGTTTCGGACAGAAATAAGATGTCTAGTTTGGTTTTATGCATGAAAAGACGAATCTCGTCAATATTTCTTTTGATAGAACGCACATTTAAATGTGCTACCTTCAAACCAGAGAGGAGATTAGGAGTGTCGAAAACAACAGTAGGCAAGAAGGAAGTTATAGGTGTAAAGTTAATATCTGTAGTGTTGTTGTCAAAGAAAGAGTCTGAGCATGCAAATGAGGGGAATAGGCATGGATTACAGACCCATGTAACTGAGTGAGTGCTATTTAAAACATGTTTTTTATGGAAGAGAGAACTACATATAGTGCAGGTAATAGATTTAAGTCTTTTATCAGCTTTAAGGCAAGCTAAACAAGTAAGAGGTGAATCAGTTTTAGAGTTAAAGCAGGATATGCAAAGCCACCTATCTTGTGTGTTGTGAATAGAGAACTGATTAGAAAGGCAACGCATATGAAAATATGTAGAGCAATTAGTGCAGTTTATACCTTTATAACGTCTGTCTATACGATGGCATATTCTACAAGGGAATGAACGAAGACCTCTCTTATTTTTACTACTATTACTACTATTCTTAGTCATAATTAGCAATAGACACTTAACTAAAGAAGAAAATAAGTTTAATTAATTAAGTACACAATACTACTAATTGGGGTCCCACGATGAATGACTTGATGTGGCAGATGGTGAGTAGTAAATGGAGATCTTGAGCGATGCACTGATATCCACAATGGCGATGAGCACAAGAACTTGATGAGAGGCATGGCACAAAGATGAGGGGGAGAGCAGGGAGCACAAATTTAAGTGTCACAGGGGTCACTGAGGATCCGGATACTCCGAGTTGGCCAAATGTCCCTCGGAGTTATCAGCTGGCTACTCCTGAGCGTGACATTTAAATTGAGGGCTGTCCTGTCACCCAAAGTACGGCCGTCAAGAACTAAGCCACAGAGCTCTTGCTATCCTGGTGTTTACCACTCAAGCTCACTCACAGAAATATATTGTAGTACACAATAAAAGTGAAGGGAATAAGTATTTTAATATTTTAGATTCTATAAAAAGTTACTTACTTATTACCTTAGAAAATTCTAGAACTATAGATCTATAACTAACTCTAACTATACCCAATACTTACTTAAGGGTATTTCGAGGGGAACAGTTGACCATGAGTCATCTGTTTCTCTCGAACAGGTAGAAAATTTTACCCTCTAGTTGTAAATTTTACCTTCTGAGTAAAACTTTTTGGGATAACACGTTTCACTTTTTGTTGCAAATTTTTACTTCTGGATAAGAAATTTTCCTTTTGGGCTAAAAATTTTACGATTGGGTTAAAAATGAAAAGTGCAAGTACTTGCAGACATTTTATTTGAAAAAAAATTGGTTCCGTGCATTCGATCACAACACCGACGAAGTAATTTTAAGAACTTTTTTTAGAGATTGTACATGAATTAGGCTCGGCCCAGGTGCAGTAGTTAATCCGATAGGGGTCTTTTTACATAAAAGTAAGCATTTTCACCTGAAAGTAAAATACTTTCCCCAAAAGTCCAAATTTTTACCCAGAAGTCGAAATTGTTAGATTTAATACGAGAAAATTAACTCGAATTGTGAGGTGAGGGTAATAATCGGGGAACTTGAGGTCAAGTGATATTTTTGTGTTTATATACGTTTAGGTTAAACAAGAAACTAATATTGGTGGGAAATTGTAGTGAAACGGGCTCGTGCTCATTTTGTTTTTTTATCTTAAATCGTTACTACGGAAAATTTTTAGCTTACAAAGAAAATTGACCACTGCCGAAAATAACAAATTTTGCAACTTTATGCTTTGAGTCACAAAAGGGATACATGTGTAAACGAGAGAAAATTTTAAGGAAGCTTCTTCAAAATACGACAGAGCCTTGAGCTCTTGTGCGCTCGGCCATTTATAGACGTGCGGTAGTAAGTATTAAGGATAATATAATATTGCTTCTTTGTGTATTGTGTACATTGTAAATATATTGTAGTACATAATAAAAGTGAAGGGAATAAGTATTTTAATATTTTAGATGCTATTTAATGTTACTTATTACCTTAGAAATTTCTAGAACATTAGATCTATAACTAACTCCAACTATACCTAATACCTACTTAAGGGTATTTCGAGTAGAACAGTTGACCATGAGTCATCTGTTTCTCTGGAACAGTCCCCTCCGTTGATATTGCGTCAAAAAATTTTATAGAGGCTAATATTAACCGTCTGAAAATTAATTAGACTTACAATCTATCACCTAATTAAAATTAAATGAAAATTCTAATGAATCGATCATTATTTATATCATACTTAGCGTAATATCAAGTATCATAAAATTGTTTTACTTAATAGCTACATGAATCATATAATAACCGTAATACTGTAGATTCATAATAAATTATCATTATTTTTGTTAAATTGTACTTAACTATTAGTTACATACTACATTATACACCATAAAACCAGTCAAAAATAAGAGGGTAGAGCTGCTCGACAATTGTGTAAATTTTTCGGTCTCCGGCCGCAATTAATATGACTGCCTCCATGGTGAATCATACTTGACCTAAATTTAGACCTTTGTTGTAGCTGATGTAGATGCCCCATTCTTCACCTTTTCCAGAAATTCAGTTTGATTTTTTGTAGGTACTGCCATTTGTCCAGTTGATTCGACTTTAGTTGAGAGACGTCCACATTCGGAAAACACTCATAAGGCTTACCGAGTATGAAATGAAATGGTGTCAAAGGTAGATTACCATTAGGATCACTTGATACATCATTAGTTGGCCTTAAATTTAAGATAGCTTCTATTTCACATAGTAAAAATGAAAACCCTTCATATGTTAAAGGTCTATCTTGAGCTACTCTTTTGAAATGATACTTGATGGATTTAACTGCTGCTTCACAGATACCTCCCATGTGGGGAGATAAGGAAGGGTTGAACTTCCATGTAATTTGTTGCTTGGATAATTCCTCTTCTAGCTCTTTCAAATTTCCTTCAGACTTAATTAGGGCTAATAAGTCGCTTGAAGTGTAGAGATTTTTAATTTCTTTCTCTGCTCCAACGAAATTCGTCCCATTATCTGAAAATATTGTTGTTGGCTTTCCTCTTCTGGAAATAAATCTTTTGAATGCAGCTATAAAGGTTGCTGTTGAAGCGTCGGTGACTAACTCTAAATGAATTGCTGTTGTTGATAACCACACGAAGACTGCTACATAACTTTTTGATTCTGTTGCTGTAGTTCTATTTCTAGTATTTCTTCCAACTCCAGATTTCAATTTAAAAGGGCCGCAGTAGTCTACTCCAACATTTGCAAAGGGAAAAGAGTCTTGCATTCTTTCAGCTGGTATTTGTCCCATGATTTGATGACTTGCTGCAATGTTCAGTCGATGACATATTAAGCATTTGTTGATGACTTTTTGTGTTGTTTTATTAGGGTCTAACATCCAGAATTTAGTAAAATTTTGGTGATGTAGATATTGCTGTGCAGCATGTTTACATCTTAGATGTTATTTCCAAATAATGAGATGTGTGATGTGGTGGTTATTTGGGAGAAGTATTTGATGCTTGCTGTTGTACGATAACTTTGATTTTTGAAGACGGCCTCCAACTCTGATGGTACCTTCTCCATCCATGAACAAAGCTAATTTTAAGAGTTTTTTCTGATTTATTTTTTTTATTGTTTGTAATATCATGAAGTATTTCTCCAAATTCTTCATTTTGTTCTTTCTTGATGATAAATCGTTCAGCTGCTTCGCATTCTTCTGTAGATAATATATTATTTGTAGCAACTTATTTATTTTTATTTATTAGTTCTAAAAATTTATCTTTAGCACGAAGAACCAATGAGGTTCTTCTTACGAGAGAATCATAGCTGCTAAAATTATTATGATTTATAATTGATATCGATGAAGTTTCTTCATTTTGACTTGTAGTAGTAGTAATAAATACTTTTGCTGTTGCTGGTTTACTTTTAGACTTTTTCTTTTTTTTGATTTAGATGATTCATCCATTTTGATATATTCTAAAGTTCCTGGTATAGGGTTGATGAAGATAGCCATGGTGCGCCTTTCCACGATAAATTGTTGTCAATTTATTCTGCTGCTGGAACTCCTCTGGATATTAATTCTGCTGGATTTCCTCAGATCTAATATAATACCATTCTTCTTTGCTTGAAGATTTGTGAATTTTTTTCACTCTATTAGTGACGTACATCTTCAATTTTAATGGTGATTGTGATATCCAGTGTAAAACTGTAGCATTATCACACCAAAACCATTTACTTGAGATGTTGAGGTCTTATGATGTTTTGACGTGGTTCATCAGATCCACGAGCATGACTGCAGCTTCTAGTTCAAGACGAGCGATGATATCTTGATTTTTATTTTTAGAATTTAATTGATTTTTATGTACCAACTTACTTTAAGCCATAACAAGAGATGTTTTGTAGATATCAGAAGAAATTTGTTCTCTTATGCATACGACTGCTCCTAATGCTCGGCTTGAAGCATCTGAAAAACCGTGAAGCTTAATATTATTTTTATAAGATATTATTCTTCTTGGTATTTTTAGATTTTTTAAATTTTGAAGTTCATAGATATTCTATAAATTTTTGGTTGAGATTGTCCGGAATAAGAACGTCCCAACTATCATCATTATCCTTGTCTTCTTTTTTTTATAATGGCTAGCCAAATATCTTGCAGAATAAATTTAGCTATAATTATTATTGGTTGTAATAGACCTAAAGGGTCAACTAATTTTAAAAGTATAGAAGCTACTTCTCCCTTTGTGAATTTTTTGTTAGGTATTATGGGTATACTTATTATGAACACTAAAACGTCTTCTCTGGCTATCCACGATGATCCTAGTGTTTTGATGGTATTTTCCTCATTTTCTTGCAAAGAAGAAGGATTCATCTCGACTTTTTCAGGTGGTAGATCTTCCAATACTTCCGGTGAGTTTGATCAGAAGTTGCAAAGATTGAATTTTCCTTTCTCAAGTAGTTGAGTCAGCTTATCTCTTAGTATTTGTGTTGTTGCTTTTGTGTAGGGAAATATGCTCTACAGGCTATACTTCATCAGCTACACCTCGACCTCTGATCACAGAGTAAAAACTCTTATTCACAATTAAGCTACAAAATCTCGCACTTCGGGAGAACCACCTAATTTATGACATAAGATATGATTCCACTATAAATATGAGAATCAAATTACAAGGACACTGAAATAAATGCGGGTAGAAGTAGAATAATATGTAAATAGTAAACGCGCACGAATTATTATTTATTTTCTAATATTTTCTTTTCTTAAACTCTACACACTTATTTCTAATGCTAACTAATACAAGGTGAACACACACCTTTTGGGACCGAAAATTACACACGTCCTCACAGTCGGACTGTCTCTTCGAATCTGCTGGCTTCAGCCGCGTTTGACCTCGTAGAACGTGAGGTTCGTGGTGGCGCTACTTAGTTACTCTTCTCTGAGAGGTCGCTAGACACCCACAGAATATTAGACACATTTACTAGATGCAACAACTAGAAGCAAACACTACTTAATACTTAGTAGTTAATACTTAACCAAAACACGGAACTTTCCAGGAAAGTTTCCCTTAACAATACTTTACATTAGTAATTCAATTATTAATGTATGGAAATTTACTACTAAAATTACATTGATAATTAAGAAATATAATATTAACCTCATAAGACCCAGGGTGGAAAAATGAATGACATGAAATCGTGTTTTATCCTTACATAATTAATAACGATGAATGGTTCTAAACTCAGGCGGATATTCAAAGACTAGAAAATGTGTTAATTTTCTACATACTCCCGACTTCGTAATCTCAATTACAACATAAAAAGAATATACGAGAGTAGGAGAGGCATGTGGGGAAAGGATTAGTTTTCAACTCCCTACAAATGACAACAAGTCACAAACTCATTTTTATCCATTTAGACTTAAAGAAGGTAAGTTTCAGTTGGTCATGGTGGAGACGTTCCGCCCACATGTTATGCTCTACTTAACCACTCATACAAAAATAGCATTAATTTAATTTAATTTTCTCAAGGTTATTTACAATTAATTTCAAATAAACAAAAACCAACCAAAAAGAGGGGAAGTAGAAATTACACAAATCCTACATCGAAAATTATCACATTAAAGAATTATAAGAACCATGTGCAAAAACGATATCAATCATTATTGAATCATTCTAATAACAAAAACAGTTGTTATCATTTCATTCGCATCATTTTACGTAGAACAACAAATCCATAAAATTATTCAACAAATAGGCATGTATACCTCAAGTTAATTACAACAGACGTAATTAATCATTAATTCAATTTCCCAAATGATAAATCTTGAAACTATCAGCTAATTTATATTCTTAAATATATTTATTTATAACTAAATTAAACTTAAACCAAATATGTAACCTTATCATATTCCTATAATACTACCCTTTTGATAACCTACCAACTATTTATATTGATACTATTACTTTCATTATACTAATTAGTTTAATAAATATTAACATTTAATTTGAAAAAGAATTTTAATCACCGGGTGAACAATTTTCCTCTACTCCCGACTGTCTTGTTTTTCGCTCTCGCCTTGACAAAACCGGAATCCGACTTTCTTTAAACTTGACTTTTCCCACTAATTTCCTTTCCTGCTGAAATACTCGATTCTCAATCTTCCTCCCGACTGTAGCTGAATTCATTATTCCACCTTATTGGTCTGACTCCATCCCCAATCCGATTCCTGGTTGACCTCCAGTCAGGATATGACCGGAAGTCGATTCCCCAGCTCATGTCTTCTTGACTTCATCCTCGAATAGTTCAGGTGACGACTCTTGATGACTCGATGTAACATCTAGATCTCTCCCGACTGTTTTATGTTCATCTCCACGTGCTTGATCCAACTTGAATTAAATTCCGAGTCACATTTTTTGTTCCCCCCTATTTTGTCTCTAGTCAACTGAACCAACTCACTCATCTGTTCCCGGAACTCTTTCATTTCACTACAATGTTTTTCGGACATCAATTTTACTTCTTCTCTAAGTTCCCTTTTTGTAGTACGTAGTCCACTCAACTGTCTTTCATAGTTCCCTAGTACCTCATACAAAGTATTCTCTAAACCTCTCAGTCTTTTACTTGTGAGTCTGTCTATCTGAACACTTTTAGGTACATTATTGTCATGTTCCCCTGACTCACAATTAGCTTGAGTTGCTTCTACTGGCGAATGGTTCAATGTTCCAATACTTACTTTATTCACTTTCACTGAATTACTATTTCGTTTCATTGCACCACGAACAATCCAACCGAAACGAGAGCGAACAGCTTTCACTCCATTACCCACCAGTACAGTATTAGTTTTTCGCACTTTCTCAATAAGAATCTCGTCCCAGAGATCATATCCAACCAACACATTAGCAACACGATCCTTATGAAAGCCAGGATCTGCAATATTCAGATCATCCAACACTGACCACTGCTCAGGTTTATATTCACTAATACCTTCTATCCTAAAGGCATGTTCAACTACTAAAGCGTTCACTGATAGTCTATACGTATTTTTCCAATTACCATGTTCACGTGGGTACACTTCAAAGAACACTTGCTGAGCTTCGGTCTCATGACCAGTAACTCCTTGAACTTTCCATTTCTTCTTATTATCTGGAGTCAGACCCAAACGTTTCACACATTCTTTACTCATCACAGGTGCCGACGCACCACTGTCCAACATAATTTTTATTTTTGGATAATGACCATTATAGTCCTTCACAAACCCAATGCAGGTAGCAGGAATAGTCTCGACACCATTAATTCCAACAACGCCAACAGTCACAACATTTTTATCACCACTCTTGTCACTTGATGCGGGAGATGGTTCTTTTCTATTATTGCTTCTCCAATTTCCGCTAGAACTTTCATCACTATGCAATAATCGATCATGTTTTTCCGACCTGGCACATCCTGACCCATTACACTTCCTACTACTTCTACACTCCATTGATCGATGTCCTCTTCCTAGACATCTGAAGCACACTCCCCGAGCTTCTCTCACTAACTTCCATCGTTCTTGGAGTGTATTTCCTAAGAACTTAGAGCACTTTCATAGCTGATGGTTTTCGCCGCAAACAGCACACTCCCTATCTTCACCACTGCTGTCTGAACTAGTGTTCACACTTCCAACATTAAAACTTCATCTGTCACTCCCACGATTATTATTTCCTGTATTGCCACTTTGTTTTCCACTATCAACAATCATTGTACTTGCATTTATTTTTGCATATTGCTCCAGAAATCTAAACAACTTTGTAGCATCTGGAAGCTCATACGGTTTTAATGTCTTAACGTATTCTTTCTGAGTCCGGAAATCCAACTTTCGTAAAACCAAATGACAGAAAAATAACTCATACCTATTCCTAGTGTCAGGTTCCAACAGTTTTAATTGAATCGCAGCTTCTCGGCACGAATCAAGTACTTTTCTCACTTCACTTGCAGAATCGTTTCTTGCTAAAGGAAATATTAATAACACTATCGATATGTGTAGCGGCTAACTTCCGCTTATCCTCATATCTTGTACACAGTATTTTCCACGCCTCAGTGAATCCATCATCCGATAACTCTGCTAATTTAATTAAATTAAAAGCATCACCACTAATGCACACTTGTAGCTGTTGGATTTGTTCCTTCCCCGTTAATCCTGCATCCTTAACATAATCCTCAAATAACCCTTTAAATTTAATCCAATCTGTTTGTGCTGAATTAAACTTTGGTGGTGCAAGAGCTTTATATTTCACTTAACTAGAACTTCCTGAAGCACCTCCACTAGACGTCGTCCCCAAAGCTGCAATTATTTGTTTCTGCACTGCAACTCTAATTTGATTAATTTTCTTGTGCAAAGCACAACACCCATCAACCAGTCTGTCAGCACCATGATCATCAATCTTCAATAACTGACCTTTAATGCCATTCGTTCGAGTCACTAAAACCACTAGATTTATCATTAACACTTGAAGTTCTTCTAATGGTTTAGGGTCGCCCAAATCCTTGGCAAACTCATCTAATTCTTCCACTACTTGTTCAAATTACCTTTTAAATGTTTCAGCAAACACTCGTTTTTGATCTGGTGGTTCCTTAATGGCACAGATTCTACTTTCGTAAATATCGATTCTCTCGAGTAACTGTTCAAAATCATGTAACACTAGGGTCTCACTCCCAGTAGGTCCAATATCTTCTCAATATGTTCATCAAATTTGCGGCTGTAATACCTTAAATTAGCACTTATTTTATCTAATTCTAAAGCACTGATTTCCATTTCCTCATCTTCACTAACTGGAGTTAAATCGGCCTCGATTTGATCCAAATTTTTATTCAATGTTCTATATATGGCTTTATATTTAACAATAACAGCTTTTAAATCGTTATCTTTAATTCCTTCTTCCTTTACCTTCAATTCTTCTCTTTTCTTTTTATCTTCTTCAATTCTCTTCATTGATTTCTCTAATTTTTGCCTAGCTGCAGAAGCCATAGTATAACTTTCAGTATAATGCTCATTATTATCCCTTAGAAAGTCATCATGTTCCCTTAATTCCTTCACTAAATCGGAGTTTACTTTATCAGCTTTTACCTTGAATTCGTCTAAATCCTTTGTAATTTGGTTTATATTTTCTTCAGTTAATTGATCAGTTGCTTTATCCACATGCTTACATAAAGCCTTAATTTTAGTCAGAAGTGCGTCCCTTTGACCAAACAATCTTTCCAAGGACGACATGATGATTATTTTATCATTGATTTACTTATCCTTGTTGATGAATTGATCTAAATGCACTGAGAGCCCAGAAAAGAATATCTTAACAGTACCTCGAGTAAACTCCCGGTACCGATCTAATCTTCCCGCGATGGAGCACAGTACACTAGAGTTCAATATTTACCTTTGACAGTTAAATGTTATTACACTATAAATTTCAGCAGAAACTTTAATCAGAACTTGAGTCAATGGGCTAAAGTTTGGACTTCAACCAGAACTTTAGTCAGAACTTCACTCGGTGCGCTAAAGTCTGGTCTTCAACCAGAACTTTAGTCAATGGGCTAAAGTTTGGACTTCAACCAGAACTTTAGTCAAAACTTCACTTGGTGGGCTAAAGTCTGGACTTCAACCAGAACTTTAGTCAATGGGCTAAAGTTTGGACTTTAACCAGAACTTTAGTCAGAACTTCAATCGGTGGGCTAAAGTCTGGACTTCAACCAGAACTTTAGTCAATGGGCTAAAGTTTGGACTTCAACCAGAACTTTAGTCAAAACTTCACTTGTTTTCAACAAAAAAAACTTTTCGGGAAACCCGAATTTCACAAATTCCACAGTTGGAGCATCCAAAAATGTAGGGAAATATGCTCTACAGGCTATACTTCATCAGCTACACCTCGACCTCTGATCACAGAGTAAAAACTCTTATTCACAATTAAGCTACAAAATCTCGCACTTCGGGAGAACCACCTAATTTATGACATAAGATATGATTCCACTATAAATATGAGAATCAAATTACAAGGACACTGAAATAAATGCGGGTAGAAGTAGAATAATATGTAAATAGTAAACGCGCACGAATTATTATTTATTTTCTAATATTTTCTTTTCTTAAACTCTACACACTTATTTCTAATGCTAACTAATACAAGGTGAACACACACCTTTTGGGACCGAAAATTACACACGTCCTCACAGTCGGACTGTCTCTTCGAATCTGCTGGCTTCAGCCGCGTTTGACCTCGTAGAACGTGAGGTTCGTGGTGGCGCTACTTAGTTACTCTTCTCTGAGAGGTCGCTAGACACCCACAGAATATTAGACACATTTACTAGATGCAACAACTAGAAGCAAACACTACTTAATACTTAGTAGTTAATACTTAACCAAAACACGGAACTTTCCAGGAAAGTTTCCCTTAACAATACTTTACATTAGTAATTCAATTATTAATGTATGGAAATTTACTACTAAAATTACATTGATAATTAAGAAATATAATATTAACCTCATAAGACCCAGGGTGGAAAAATGAATGACATGAAATCGTGTTTTATCCTTACATAATTAATAACGATGAATGGTTCTAAACTCAGGCGGATATTCAAAGACTAGAAAATGTGTTAATTTTCTACATATTGTGTCTTCTCCAGGTAGACCATCGTCCATGTATAATGTAGACTTTAAAGCTTTTGCTCCAACTGGAAATTGTTCCTCATAGTCAGATGCTAGTGGATATATTATTCGGACTGCTAAAAACGGAGCAGGCTTGATTCCGAATATTAATCGAGTGAATTTATACTCTGTTATTTTGTCTTCTTCCCACCAGACAAATCTTAAATAATCTTGATCGTCCTCATGTATTAGAATTTGATGATACATGGCCTCTATATCACAGGATAATTCGTACTTGGGAGTACGGAACTTCGTTAAAGTTGAAGTCATGGGCTGTTGAAGTGTATGGCCTTTTGCGAGAATGTCGTTGTGGGATCGACCTGAACTTAAACGGGCAGAGGCGTCAAATACTATCCTCATTTTTCCTGTTGAGGCTTTAAATACATTATGATGAGGTACATAATAGCAGTTAGTATTATGCTTATCTTTAAGAGTAATTGGACAAGCTATTTTTTTAATTATTAGATCTTTTATTAGACTATAATATTGTTGCTCTTCCTCAGGGTTTTGACTCAACTTTTTTTTCTGTGAGAATAGTCTACTTACGGCTTGACCTTTGCTATTTCCTAGTTTAGTTGCTTTTCCTGTTTTAAAGGCTAGTCTTGATCCATATCTCCCTTCAAAGTTTCTGTACGTATTTTGAAGGAAATGTTTTTCTGCAAATGATTCTTCTATCGTCTGTGTATCTTCTCCAGGAACTTGTTCTTGGACACAGAATCTATTGAAGTCTAAGACGATTGAAGTATGACAAGTTGTTGCTGTTGAATTTGATGTGTCAAAATCTCCTCCCATGATGATAAAACCCAGATGTGAGTTCATAGCGATGAGGTTTCCTTCTCCTGCTACTATTTTGTTCGGTAGAAATATATCACAGAATACTAGAACACTAAGTATTCCGTTTAGTTTGTTCTTCTTCATGAAGAAAGGATCAGCTAATTTTAGGTTATCGAATTCTTCGGGTAGCTCTTATCTATCTTCTACATTAAGAACTTGAGACCTTTTATTATTCTTTTCAAGAGAGCTTAGTATGTGGAAATCATAAGGGTTCTTCCATTTTAAAGTTGAAGAATGAAGAGTTGTAGTTATTTTACCATTATTTCTACCACAGACTGTTGAAGCTACTTCTTTTAAAGTAATAATTGATGTTACTCTTTCATTTGTAGGATGTTACTTACAGATTCCGTGATAAGATTGATGTGATCAGCTGTGTCGAGTATAAACTTGAATGGATGTAGAGCACCAAATTTATCTTCTAGCTTGACTACCATTGTTGGAATTATTATTTCAGATTTTAAATAGTACTCTTTTTCTTCGCTAGCAACTTGTTTTCTTGAAGTTAAAGAATCTTCCAATTTATTATATGCTTTTTTTTCAGTTGAAGTCCTACACGTTTTCGCAGTTTTTTTATTTCCAATCAATTTATTGTTGCTGTTGTTATTTGGAGGGTGAAGAAATCTTGAATGCTTTTCTTTGCAAGGAGGTTTACAAAAAGAGTCTTTTTTGCAATCCTCTGAGATGTGATTAGTGTAGAGACAATTTTTGCATAGCTTCTCTTTATTGATGAATTCAATTCTCTTGGTATATTCAAGTTTCTTGAATTCTTCGCACTTTGTGATAAAGTTTTCCTCTTGACAAAAGAAACGTGGTTGTATTTTCTTCTCCCGTCTCTGATTGTTACTCTGTTTATTTTCTGATAATGATGACGAAGTTGCTGTTGTTTTTTGTTCTCTTGATTCTGTATTTTTGTTTTGATTTTTAGTATCTTTGTTGTGGAGCTTTGGTTTGTCGATTGTAGAATGGGCTTTTTTGTAGAATGAAGTCCAAAATTTCTTGCAGAGTAGGAATATTATTGTGATTTGGGTTGCTGCCAATTTGTTGTCGTAAGTTGTTATTTAATTTTTTACGTTATATATAGACTAGAAGTAAATCCCAATTACTTGTATCTACTTTAAGAGCTTTGAAAACTAAAGTTGTAGAGAGTATTTTTGCATGAAGAGCTAAGAGATCTTGACTGGTTGTTTCTGTCAAGAGTTTGTGAGTGAATAAATTTTGTAGATAAAGATAAGCTGTTGTACTAGAGTGAGAAAAAGTTTTAATAAGAGAGTCATATGTGGAATCATAGTTATCTCCTGACATTAAGATATTCATTACCGACTCGTGAGCTACTCCTTTTAATTTAGACTTTAAGATAGATAGCTTCTCACATTTATCAATATTTTGTGTATGCACTTGATTATTGTACATATCAATAAAATGAGGAAAGTCAGTAAAATTACCATTAAATATGGGTACATTTTATTTTATTTTCCCACTGAGGATGACGATGTTAAGGCTGTTGCGGCTGTGGCTGCTGCTGTTGCTACATTATTTGCTTTGATACTTTCGAACTTCGTAGATGCTTCTCTGAACACTCCTTCGAATACCTCCAAAGCATCTGTAACAGTCTCTAAATCTTCCAGTAGCTTGTTTTTTTCATCTTCATCTTTGATATGCATACATATGTTTTCGTTAAGTTCATTTGCTTTTTGATTGCAGCTTAAGATTCTTCTCTCCAGTACTTGAACTTCTGCTTCCTTTAATGGTACAGTCGGACTGAATTTATCTATTTTTGTTTTTATTTTACCTACTTGACTGGTTAGACTGCTAATTGCTCCTTTTGCTTGATCCTTGTCCATTTTGACCGCGGATGATGTTGTTGTTGTAGTATTTTTGTTGAAAGGTGAATAATGTGAAGTCTTATTATCTACTTGTTGCTTAGAGTCGGTTGACTCGAATATAAATGTTGGTGATGTTAGTTCTTGCTTTGAACTTGTATCAGTATCTGTCGATTCTAATTTTGTTGATGATGATGATGATTCTTCCTTTGTTGTTGACTTGAGTTTTTTCTCTTGTCGATTTTTGTAATTTTTATCTAGACTGTGAATTAAAACCTTTTTATCCTCTTCTGTTGGAGTTGTGACAACTTTGCACGATTCCTGTAGAAGATAGTCCTTGTGTTGTTGTGAAAGTTCGAGTCTGTAGTCCCAGTCGATAGGAGAAGACACGACCGGTTGTTTTGGAATTTTTTGTTTTTTAACAACTTTGGAGGGATTGAATTTGGATTTAGCTTCTGCTGTTCTTTCCTGACAATCTTCTCTAAAGATGTATGAAGGACGTTTGGCTTGATTATATCGGACAAATTCCTTGTAGATCTTGCTGACCTGTCGGCATTTGAGTCCTCTTCTTTGTCTTTGTCACTCATCTGGTTGATGAGAGAGCTGGAGCGACTGTTAATTTCCTTCTTTGGAGAGACTTTTTTAGCATATTAGTATTTATTATGATTTAGATGTTATAGTAGTATAGTAGTGGTGGTGGTGTTTAGCAATATTACATGAATAGC
>JAQIVE010003983.1:0-15446 GCA_034698285.1 Sminthurinus bimaculatus | reverse complement strand
CCCGGACACGCCGTCAGCTACCGAGTCGATTAAATTTGTTAGATTTTTATCCCGCTCAAGATAATATTCTAGTAAAAATAGATAGTCCTCTCATCATCAACAACATCATCAAACACCATGTAGAATTCATGTAGAAGCCGCCGTTGAATTGATTGTACGCGGAAATAGAGTCTACTAGAGTTTGTTCCATACAAACTTTTGAAGACTTTTCTTCCCTGTACCCAAATAATAATAATTGTTTAATGTTTGCCGAAACGAACATCTTTTCGGTAGTCAATCAAAACTGTATACTCAAGTACAGTCTTACTTATGTTATTTACTTTTTTAATGTTTTTTATGCTGTTTTCTTGAACTGATTTTCCCGTATTATTCCTGTACATTCGTCTCCTTCTCTTTTCAACTTTTTTATACAATGAAAACTGAAATTAAAATTAAATTCGTCCTTGTTATATGAACTTAATGTCTGTATCAATTTAAATGACCATGTCAATGTTCTGTATCCATCTCAAGCTCAAAAAGGGGCTGGTGAAATATTTTCACGTCTCATATCTCAAGTAAAAGAAAACACGCTCGTGTTTTACTCTCTCCTTCTAAAAGTTGTTTTTGAACTGGTAAAACCGTTTTTATTATTTCTTTGTTTCGTAGTAAGTCATCATTTCATAATTCATAATACATAAACATACTTATAATATCAAAAACTTTGATAGTTTTGTAGGAAATAACATGCACAATGCGCATACATAGATAGTGAACAGAAGCTAGCATTTAATTAAGTAGTTAAGTTAAATCCGGGTTCATTTAATTAAACTCGTCTTTATAAGTAAATTTAGGAGGTTTTAGCCACGATAGTACTATTATGGCGTTGAGAACAGTTTTTTTACTATTTTTACAAGTTAGAGACAGTTCATGTATCGGATGGAGTTATCCAGCCCAAACACTTTGCTAATGTTTTCATTAATTATTGGCTGCTTGGAATCACCATTGGCATTATTAGTCTGAGTATTTGAGATCTTCTGATTAAGGGTGTTGGTCAAGTCCAAGGTTGTCTTGGGGAAGGACTCGATGGCCCCGGAAAAGACGGGAGTGGAAAACAGACTGTCGTCAATTATTGTCCAGGTGAAGGGCTTATCGAATTTGATCAGTTTCTCCAAGGCCTTTGATTCTCGCTTATTATTTGTGCTATTTTCATGATGCATGCTTGGACTGGTAGAAGTTTCCTCCGCAGAGGAAGCTGAAGAGGTGGCATTCAGTTTGGGGCTTGTAGAAGATGGAGCTTGAGACACTTGCCTTTTCGGTCGAGAGTTTGAGAGTGATAAAGCTTCTGTCAGTTCTTGCTTGTACTGGACCACGTTGTTGATTTCCACACCTGGAAAGATGCAGAAAATCCAAAAACATTACTAAGCATGTCCAGGAAAACATTTTTTAGCGTGGAAAAGGTTGCCAAAAAATTTCAAAGCCGGCGTTTAAAAGTAGTAGAGAAGAGACGCCTAAAAAGAGACTATAAAACGTCAAAAAATGTCTGAGAGCTACTTATAAAATTTTAGAGAAAACCATGGCGACTGAACTTTCTTATCCATAACAATTTGATCAATTTCGATCAACTTTTGATGAGATTCTGATGAAATGTCATGAAAATCTCGTCAAATTTTCAGATCAGAGATCTGATACGATTTTTTTCTAAGGGTATAATCGCGAATGAAGCAATACGTTGTGAAAATACTAGGAAACGATTTTGCACACAAGAAAAGGTACTAAATAGCATAAATCTTAAATTTAAATAAATATTATAGTACACTGTCAAATGTCGTCCTGACCTGTAACAGCGACGGCGGAAACCTTTTCTGGGTCAAAAGATACAAAGGTCAAGTCATCGACGACATTTAAAAAGTTCTCCTTCCTTTCAAAGTTGCATCGAGATCCTCCAACTCCGCCCTTGGGAAAATGGTAAAAAAATTAAAAATTGAAAACTTTACAATGCAATAATTACAAGCAACAATAAACAATAGCTTTTGAAGGAAAAGAGGAATAAAGAATAGAATAATAATATAGTTTTATATCTGACAGGGTGAGGGACGCGGAAAGTAAGGTTGAAGATAGGAAGTTGTATCCTCGTCCATGATGCAGTCCCATTTTTAGCCTCGCCGAGGTCTCCGTTCAGAGCATCCTCAATGTTTCGAGGAAGGATCAAAGACAATACTCGAGTTGAATCGGTCTATAGAAAAACAATTACCATCGGCAGATTTAATTTTAACATCTTTTTTAGATAAAATATCAAAGTAAGTTTTTATACATCGTTCAAATAACCTTTGTAATTGGAATGGACACCTCGATGGCTCGATCCGACTCCAGATAGGGGAAATGCCCTTCAATTTCCATCATTTCAACTTCATCTCGTCCGTTAAACCTTTGCTTTCCGATTCTCTTCCAGGCCGTGGGCCAGCTCTCCATGTAGCTCAGAGTGTGAACGAGCATCGCTTTTGTCGAAGTTGGAAGCCGCTTGCCTATTTTTAGGTAGAAAAAAAGGTATAATATTGCACTAGACGCTTGCATTTTCAAAAATTTTAAATTCAAGCAACGAATACCGAGTGTCAACTAACCAACTGGAATATAATTTTCCTGAAATTTTCCATCCTCCACGTTTTTAAGAACATCGGCATTGATTTGCTCTACATTAGATTTGGCTAAATTTTCATTTTCCTTGGTTGACTTTGCACCGGCATTAAAATTCATGGGAATGATTGTTGCGTTAAGACCCTCCAAAACAGATTTTTTACCACTCTCAATTTGGTCGTTGGTGTAAATTGAAAGGTTCACGTGGAACTCTTTGTCCTGAAAACATATTACGAGATCTTTACTCCAAAGTTCAAAATCTTGTATAGAGCTTACAATTAATTTATGTGGAATTTATATGGAATTTTGGCCAAAAATACTTTAGAAAGCTAAAATTGGCAATAGATCTGGGTTTGTAGGCCGGTTTTTATATTTTAAATTTTATATTATCTAAAATTGACCTCTGACATGGTGGCGAGTAGGAGTTGGTAAATTTCTGTCAAATAGTCTGGAGCCTCCCTCAACACACTTTCAAAGGCCGCCGTGGACACTGGCCAAATTTTTTCTTTGAGAACAGCCAAAATATGACCCATTCCAAATGACGAACCCGCCGAACTTCCCAAATAGTACAGCGGACTGGAGTTGTTACTGCTGTCACTGTTGAGATCAGATCTCCCTGAGATTCCAGTGCTGCCACTTTCAGGTGGACTTAATGTCGTCATCTCGTCTTCATCGTCATTCTATAGAACGAAATCAAAATATTAGAAATGAAACTCATAAAATAAAAATTCTCATCTATAGGTACACTGATTATAGCATAAAAATTGTAATTAAAGTAAATAAAAATGAGAAAAGTTTAAAAAAAGGCATTACCGTGATGGCGTTGATAACTTGATAATTGAATTTCAGATAATCCATAGCTATTTGCTCCACAGTCACTGAGGAAAGTCCAATAAATTGTGAACTAATGTTGTGAATACTGGAATCTGATAGCAAGTCCTCCAATTCCTTTGAACCACCATCCAAAGAGTTGACATTGGAAAAAATTGAGAGGAGCGCAAGCAGAAAAATCCAAAAGCAAATTCGCGTGTCAATTTTTTTCCCAATTCTTGATGAGTCCCTTTGTACTTTATTCATCTTTAATTTTTTTTAATAATTTTACACACTTTATTTTTAAGTAACTAAATAAGTAATCTAAATAACTAATAATTCAGTCCCAGGAAATCACAGAATATGTAAAATGTAAACTATCGAAAAACTGTTTGTTTCTTTTCTACTTTCCGACGACAATGTATTAACAATTAACAAGTGTGACAGGTGCAAAGTGACAAGTGACAAGTGACAAGACTCCCGTGTTGAATTTGACTTTATAATATAATGCAAGGTTCAATAAAAACACGATAAAATGTGAAACATTGTGCAAGTTTGTGATTTGTGATATTTGACCCTAAAAATGAGTCAAGTAAGTAAATAAATCCACTTGGGCAATATAAATGATAAAAAAGGTGATAAAGTAAAAACTATACTAATATATTCATTGATGTTATTGATTATTGATTATGGACTAGAATCTGACAAGAAAAGAAAGACGAAGAATAAATAAGATACAAAAGGAAAGGAATTGAAAACTGAAATGCGGATGTCACAGGTTACGATTACAAGAAAGACTGAAGACTGAAAGTAAAAAACTAAAAATGAAGCTTGAATCTTGAATGGGTTCCTTTATTTCGTCATCAAAGAAAAGGCCAGACACAGAAGATGAAATAATGCCACTGTCGTCCGACATCCATATTATAAATATCAGGTCATACTTATACTTACATAATACATTATTATATCATACTTACTTACACCATGCTTATTGCTTATACTGGTGTATAAACATAAAAAGCAAAGCTTCATTATTATTGCAATTTTTAATAGATATTATGTATTTGTTATTGTCAATGTATTCCTTTCCTCGTCTACAGATTCATTATCTGGTTGTTAACAAGTGTTTAATAGTCTAATAATATGCAGGCATTGTAATGATCTATGAGCTACGGTCAACCTTTGATATATTATGATCTACAGGTAGTTTCAACAGGTATGGTGTAGTATACTACTTAACTATATTAACTATTGGACTTTTGAATTTATGTTTTGTATAAGGTAATCAGGGGTCCAAAATCAAATAGGTAATCCTGGTATGAGCATGTATATTGTAGTATTAGTATTAACCATAAGAATTGTTTTTGAAAAGTAATTCTAAGCTGAAGGTGAAGGAATATTTTTGCCCCCGGTTACTCTACTATGTAGCTTTTGATGACCAATCATACAGACTATCATAATATTATATAGCTTGAACTTTTATGAGGTCTTTGAGTTGTGATGAGTAATACGATTTTCACTCTCTCTGGTAATAAGGCAAAAGTCTACCTGTATTAAATGCATAATATATTATATTATGTATGTGCAAAAGATATACTTTAACCCATTCGTTGCTATGCCCGTAAAACGCTTATGTAAAAATACGTGAATAGCACTGAATGGGTTAAATTATGATAATATTACTTGGAAATTGTACATGGAAAAGCCCACAATTAGCATTATTTATTTATTTATTTATTTGCAAAGACAGTTTAGTACACACATTTACTTTGCACCGTGCACATGTGACGTGTTATAGACTGCAAAAAACAATAATATGATGAATTCATATTTCATTCAACTGCTATTTAAGCACATACATTTAAGTATGTTTGTGTGTGTTTGTTTGAAGATGATGATTGTTGGCTGTATCTTATGAAGATATTGATGATGTGTATTTTGGTGTATAATTTTGTGCTGACGTTCCCACTGTGCATACAAAAAGTCCAATATGTATGCATTATGTATTATACAATGTACTTAAATTGGACAATTAGTAATCATACAAAGAGTGAAAAGTGGTAATTATTGTTGTAAGAATCTTCTTCTTTACTTACTCTTTACCTGTGAGATGTTTTTGTGTGTACTGAAAATGAATGTCTGTACTCCAAATAAACGATGCCTCATCGTTTTTCACAACAAACTGTGTACATTGTACATTGTACATGTATTGCAATGCCATCGTCAGATCTTATCGTTAGTGATTAGTGACAAATACCACCTGATCGTCCAGGTATTAAGGGAAAAGGCGAGAAACGTTATTTAAGTAGCAAGTCAAGTATCTAAAGATATGAAATATGGAGAAGTACGATGCACGATAGGTCATAGGAGAATTTTTCATCTCTGTTGAGCTTGTTTGCAGTTTGTAAAATGTGTGATTTTGAGCATTCTAGAAATTAACGGCAAATTTTGGAAACCAAACAAAACTGCGACACACTTTCAATAATTTTTTACGTTAGTAAATAGTTTAAACTTTAAACACTAAACTGTAGTGTCTGTACATATTTATTTTCATCAGTTGATACTGCGTCCTGTTGGTTGTGTTTTAAAATATTGCAATGAAAAGTGTAAGTACTGATATATTATAACGTCATAAAAATCCGAATTTGATATCATTGTCTACACACTTGTCGACAGTTTCATAACTTTACATGCACTCATAAGGTGTAAAGCATATAAAACTCAATATTATTTTCATTGTAATACCATCCCTTAGAAAAAAATCATGAAAAAAATCTCATGAAATTTTGACACACTTTTGATGGAAAATCGTACGAACGTTGATCGAATTATGATGTGATTTCGATGAAATATCGTGACAATCTCATCAAAAATTGCCAATCTTGTCAAATCTCATCAATTTTCATGAGATTTGGTACGAACTTTTTCTAATGGATACCATTTAATTGGTCTTTTCCGTCACACATCCCGCCTCAGTATGCAATTGAAGGCATTCATGTAACTATCTGTACTATCAGCGATGCAGTTTTAACATTAAATATCCAAGTATTTTCCCCTTCACTTCCTCAATGCTCAATGCAATGCTACTTTAAGTACATAATATTATATTAACCCTAAAAACGGTTGTAAAGTTCCTCATCGAAACAGTGTGTAAGTAAGTGCATTCCTTTTTTTAAGGCCCAAATATTATGCTGCAATTAAAAAAGTTATGGAAATTCAATATTCAATCGAGCAATTTTTCATTAAAGCTTTGTTATGTAATACACATATACACATATTATGCACTTAACGATCAGATTGATAAACTGCAACTTTTTCATTGCTTTCTTGATCTTTGACTGAACTGACTAAACTGAAGCGTAAAAACAATTTTTGTTGCAACTATTGATAGTCAAAAGACGGAAGACATGAAAATAATGTACGGAAATGAAGGCACTTGTGATGTGATGTGATGTGATGGTAGTCAAATAGTGAAAAAAAATTAAAAAAATCCTGCAGATTAATTCAAAGCATGCTCCGTCATTTGCGTATTTTTTGACAAACAAGTCCGTTTTTATGCGTGTAATACTGTTAAATCGTTAAATGCACAATATGTAATACAAAGGCGATATTATAAAAAATGCAGCAATATGTACTTTACACTTTATCTAAAAATAAATACTTTGCGCACAGTCTACAAAACTCCGCCCAACAAACCGCCGCTGCTCCCGCCACCCAATAAATTACCGCCGAGTCCAAGTCCCAGCAATTGCCCTCCGTTGCTGTTTCGTAAAAGTCCGGTGCCCAAGATGCCGTCGCTGCCGGAGGAGAATATAGTGGTGCCCAGGAGGCCTTTGTCTGAGCCAAGGATGGAACCAAAAGTTCCGTAATTGTCCCGGCGCCCATTCTGAGCCCCCAAAGCGCCGGTCACGCTGTCCAATACGTTGGACAAGAGTCCATTGGTGACATCCTCAACTCCGCCATTGTTCCTCACAACCGACACAACTTGACCTTTCGGGTTGACAATGTAGTTGACCTGTTGATTTTGTCTCACGTTGTTGTTGTTTCCCATGACAATGTACTTGTCTTCGTTGGTGGGTTGAAGAGCGTACACTTGACCGTTGACCGTAGTGTAGACGGTGGATCCGGCCGGGGAGAGGACGGGGTCACCACCGGCGATGGACTGCAAAATCTGGGCAATGCTGGACGTGGCCGGGGAGGACTTGTCCAGACTGTTCAAGACTATGGCTAGGGCACTGGCGACCCCCTGGTTCGTTTGGGGCACGGCGCGAATCAGCTCGTTGAGAGATTTGGCCGCACCCGGCACTCGCTTTGCAGCGTCTTGGTTCAACTCGGGCACTTTGCTCGCGCTAGAGCCTGCGCTCGAAGTTGCGCTCGAACCCAAAGAAAGGGCTGCATTTATGGCGGCTCCAGAAGCGTCGGACTGAGGAGCTGGCGCTCCCTGAAAATAAAAATAAAAAGCGCAAAAATTCAAATATCAAACAGATTGTTCAAAAATCTTGAAATTAATCCATACTAGAGTTTTGACGTTATCTTACCAGAACAGAGTGCAAAATGGCCGCTGAAGCCAACAGTAGAGTCACCGTATACTTGTACATGTTTAAAACTTTATTTTTTTTGTTCAACTGTGATAAAACAAGTATCTAATTCAAGTAAAGTAAAATGTAAAAGGCTCAGCGGTAACTAAATAATATGTTAAAGGAACTGTGGAAAAATTGGGACTCTTGTCGCCTATTTTTATTGAACAATGCAGGATTTGATGAATGGAACGAAGGAAACAGGATTTACATGCATACATATTTCAAAGTTCACATGCACGTTTTCTCAACATGTACTTGTGTTGTTTTCTTATGTATACTGAGTGTATTGTGCACGAGGCTCTCGAGGAATTTAACGACGACTGTCAGTGGTATTTTAGCCTTTGTTTTAAAACCCGCTAACAACTCCTGAAGTCAAGTCAAAAGTTCCGAATTTTGAGAGTGGGAAGCTAAACGTTTATAACCCCCGTGTGTAGTGCTTAGATATACATTTATGTATGTACAATGCATTCTGTATTAGTTTGTACTTTTGCTCGTACTGTTGCTGAGCATTGTTTACATACATATTATGTTAGGCTGTTGATTGTTGGACCACGAGTAGTTTTTACTGCGCGTGATAATTTTATGTCAGCTTCCTCCACGTTTTGGAGTTAGCACTATACGTAGGTACATTATTTATGCATGTATTTATATAGTTTAACTCTTACGCTATTAGCATCTATTTAACAGACGCATGTAATACTACTCTCTTTAGCTTACGTTAACCAAGTATGTAACCATTTTGGCTTTTGGCTTCACATTTTTCGTTTTTTCCTCAAATATTATGAATTATGACATGGAAACCGATGCAAATTCTGACGCTATACAAACCGACAGACTACAGACGCTTGGTAAAGAATAATTAAACAAAAATTCGAATTCTCGGCTCTCGGCGTTCCCGCATCCCGCCGGCGTCCATTGGCCGAGCCGAGCCTCGTTTTCGACAGACACCAACCAACCGACACCACATCTACCTACATACATACATCTAATCTTCATCAATATCGAGAGTCGAAAACAGAACCAGAAGATCAACCTTTTACCTGTACTACTTTAACTCAAAGCCTATAATAATAATATATCTCTATAATATATTTATACACAAAGAAGAGGAATGAATGGACCTGACCGAGAGCAAGAGCGAGAGAGGGATAGAGACAGAGACCGAGAAAGGGACAGGGAAAGAGAGCGGGATCGGGATCTACTCCGTGACTTTGGTCTCACAGAACGCCGCCGGGGTCACGAGCTGACCTCGGACAATCTAGCCGACTTTGACTGGAAGCACCGGCGTCGAATCGTGGTCAAACGATGCATCCTCCCCGTCGACAAGAGCTGTCTCAACCAGTGCAAAAGATCCTTGACCAGCCTCAGCTTCCGCCTCATGGTCACTCGGGTCAATCTCATGGCGTTCCTCAACATTGGTCACAATTTGACCCAGCTCGTCTTTGAAAACGTCCTTTTGGACGAATACAAACCCTTGTCGATACAACGAAGCAGTAGTCACACGGCCAATAAAGAACCCAGTGTAAGTTCAAGCTCAAGTCGAAAGCTTCGGAAGAGGGGTCACAGCCAAGGTAATAGTCAAGGTCAAACGCAAGGTCAAGGTCAAAATTCTATACCAATATCAATATCAGCAGGAAATGAGAGTGGGAGCCCACTTGAGCTTCCAAATTTGAAGGAACTTTACTTCTCCGCCGCCAACGGTCTCACAAAAGTAAAAGCACAAAAAAACAGAACAATAATGCATGACATGACATGACAAGGTCAGGGTCAGGGTCAGGTCAATGTTTCCCCTAATGTTTTTTAACTCTTCATTCAATATAAACTGTAGAATGACTACAATTTGCTGGAGTTTTTCCTGCGTGCCGTCACCACCCGAAAGCTGGAGTACTTTGAGTTCATTGGGAATGCCCGGGCATTCCGAGACTTGACCGAGCCCGAGGCAAATCCGGTCTCCCAACTATACGGTCAAAACGACCGGAATTCCAACATTGTGGCCCGATTCCTCATCAAGAACCGACCGTCTCTCAAGTTCATTGTCATTGGCGGCTCCGGCTTCCGCATGTACAACAATGACCTCAAAATGACCCAAGGTCAAGGTCAACACGGTCAACCCAATGAACAGATATTACCTTTGTTGACCCCAGTCGAGATGGAGGAGTTAAAAAAGCTGAAACTGACTGGCCTGGATGTGGCCATAGACGACGATGGTATTGACCTCATAATGGCCAACCAACAAAACAGTTTAACCTCTCTAGTGGTCACCGCCATCACCTTTGGCATCCCGGAAAATACTCCACTCCTCCTGTCCAACATTCTCCAGTGCTGCACCAACAACTTTGAGACCCTCGTCGAATTTTACTTTAAGCCCAAGCTCATCAGTCAAAAGAGTCGTCACTTGATCCTTCGGGAAAAGGTCAAATGTCGTCACAACAACAATAAGGATGAATTTGTTCCACGAACCACAACCAACACGAACAATAATTCAAATAATGATAATAATATGAGTAGTTGTAGTAGTAGTGGTTGCTGCACCTTATTGGACACATTTACTATAGATTGTAGCATCTTTAGTAGCTGTCCCAGTTTAAGGTATCTGACCTTGTCCCTCAACATCCTGACGAGTGAGGACGGGATCATTCACGGTTGGCCGGACGAAAATTTCACCAGCTGCACCGTCCAGGGAGTCACCCTCAAAAATATCCAGCGCCTTCCCAAGGGTCTCAAGAGTCTCCACCTGGATGCGGAGCAGTTCAGTGTCATCGAGCTGGAGCTCCTGGCCAACCAATTCTTCAAGTTTAATCAACTCCGAGAGTTTTCCTTTAGAGCCAGATGGAATAACCACAACTATCATCATCATCATAATATTCATTTTAACAACCTAAGCAATATCAGATTCCTGGTCAGGATTCAGTGGATCTGGGTGTTGTTCCAGCATTCGAGAATGACCAAGGTCACGTTTGAAGGCGGCGTTCTGGATGACCTGGATGGAACGCAAGAGTTTATCAACGGCAGGTCAGAGAGAGACATCTCAGTAATGATTGACGAGAGGCGGATTTGCTTTGAAAAGATCAACGAATAAATCTAAAACCTCTTGAAATGGAAAATGAACAATGAAAACTGTTTTCTATTCCATAAAACTGCTCAATTTTATTATTTTGACTGAAAAAAGAGACAAGTTTACGATTCTTTATTTTTTTAAAAAACCAAAAAACCACAACTTTTTCCGTGTTTAAAAAAAGCGCCAACGAAAACAAAAGACTGAAAAAAATGGAAAAATAATAAAGTCGTTCTGATTTCTGAAAAGTTAAGAATTAAAAATTTCTGTCAAGAAAAGTGAAAAGTGTCCAAGAAATTCTCATCTTTATGGATTTTTAATAGTATTATTTTACTTACTTACATTTAAAGTTACAAAAAAATCGAATTTACACCAAAAATAATTAATAAAAAGTTAGAATGATATAAAAAGTAGGTGCTATGATTATTAATAATTAAATAGCTAATAATAATTTAATCTCTAGTAAAACTTTCGTTTACATTAATTAATATTATAACTCTAAATCCTGACCAAAAATCACGATTGAACTGGATTTTATAGCTTATTGTTCTTTTTCTTAACGTCGTGAGCATCTCCAATATTCTTTTGGGAGCAATTGCCTACTTATTCTGTAGCCGTAGCAGCCTCAGGTTGTTCCATCTTCTTTTCTATATTTTGATTTACGTCCCGATCTAATACAGGACCGAGGTCCTCTTGATCCCGGCTCTTTTTCCGGTCCTTATTGTGCCGTTTGCCATTGGGGTTCCTTGGTTTCCGGTTTTTTAGGTTTTGACTGATATTCCCCATAGAGGTGATCTTTGCTCCAGTTGGGTTTGCAGAGGTGAACTGCATCTTAAAGTCCTCCCGGAGCCTTGTAATTTGCCCCGGAGTGCCGATAAATCTCCAGTGCTTGTGGGTCTCTCGAGGTCCCGTCTTGGTCACCCGAATTATGTCGTGGTCAAGTTCAGGGGAAATCACACACAACATTTTCTAGATGTAAACGGTAAAAGGTAAAATTATAAATTATTATAAATCATTTTTGCTACTTAATATATATTTTTCTAATTATTATTTGTGAAATTGCAGAAAATGAGGGGAAATTAAAGTAAGTATTACGAATTAGCTAACTTTTGGTCCTTTAGTTCGCAAGATTTTGCAGATGGCGGCAATGAGGATGATGACGATGGGGAATAGGGATATTACAAGGGAAAGTATCTGCTTGGCTTGCTTTTCTGTCGCCGATCGTCCCGGATGATGTCGACCGGGGTCCACGAAGGGTCGAGTTATGAGTGCCTGTCAATTTTTTAATTGCTTTAATTTTTTTAACTGTCACCTTGTCACGAACTTAGCAGATATCTAGTTGACGGATAATAACTATTACAAATAGCATTATTTATTTAATATTTAATGTTTAATGTAGATACAGACTACAGACAACTTTTAAAAATAAATTGTAAATTTTGACATAAATCTAATATTATTCAAAGCAACTTTGTAAGCACCACTTTACGAGCAAAATCAGGGGGCAGACGAATTTCCAGCATATTCTGTAAAACAAGTTTGGAATCTTGTTATTCATGGCGAGTGAGGCCCTGCAAATGTTGTCGACTCCTGGATAAAAATTAAAAAATTACTTCAAAAAAGCACTAAAAACTAAATACAAAGAGGCTCTAAAGCTCACATCAAAATACTTTTGAATTTCATATTTCATACGCTGAAAGGATTTCTGAAAAATGCAAAAATTACACCTCATAAAATATTGTATAAAATTACCGTAAAACCAAGCTACGCCGATGGTTTGCATAAATGCACAGATTAAAAGGGAGCGATTCGTCACATTGTCATTTATGGCTTCGAAAATATCTATTCCACCCTGGAGAAAACAATGACTCATAATATTAATGTTAAAAAATTAAAATTAATATTTTATAAGTTTACTGCTAAAAAATTGAACACGTGCTTTTCTTTCCATTTTTCAATCTTTTAATTACTAATTTAATAACTGTTTACCCGAGTTAAGGAGACACATCCGACCATGTAGGACACGGCCACTGCGACAGCGACAATGATACAGCTCTTGGTTTTGTACACGTCACTCACCCCTCTCAATATGTTCTTGGTGCTGGTGACGATGCACTGGAGAACGGCCAGATTCCCGGAGAACGTCAAGCAAAACAGCATGAAGAACCAGATGAGGGAAAAAAAGTTCCTGCCCGGCAGGTGCGAGAGCGCATCCGGAAATATTTCAAAAAGATTACTGTCGTCTGTGAGCAAAAGGGCAGGAAAAGAACCCAAAAATCCACATCTTAGCTTAGATATTTATTTGATATTTACACACAGTCAATTAATCATTATTCTAATTTTAACAAGAACCTACCTGTATTATTCTCATCTTGTCACAAGTATTAAGTTAGTAGTAGGTAATAATAAATAATATTATGTGACCCTAGCTTACCGTTCAAATTATAGTCCTGCATAAGTGTCCGCGTGACGAAAGCTGTAAGTAAAGAGTAAAGTAAAAAAAAATCAACAAAAGTATAGTAACTGATATAAAAATCAGTTACTTTAATCTTTAATTAACCCCACTTCTTAAATTCTTAAAAAGTAGCATTTTAAATTATTGATCATTGACAAGGACCTTTTCTGAAAAAAATCATACCATAATATATTCTAGAATAATATGTAATACCAACCAGTAGAACCCAAAAAGCCAAATACGACGATGAGGCTCAATATACTCGTCAATGAATTTATGATCACGACCGTCACCATGTCCCTAGTAAAATAAAATATAAAAATACGTATTTCTCTCCGTCCTTGCGAAAATTGACATGCAAAAAGCAAAATTATGACAAAATTTGCAACCTCATGATCGGATGATGAAAAGTGTTGAAGCTGGCGTACGCTGTGTGAACGCCGTAGCCTAAAAATATACAAAATGATTATTAAATTGATGACTTAGCTGTGTATCGTGCACAACTAAATTTTGTGGCAGCATTTTCATGACGGTCGCAATAAATAAATAGCGAAACCGGTTGCCACCGCATAAACTAATTTTGACAAGTCTCAATCATCATCTTTCATCATCATTTTACTCACCCAGACCCGAGGAATAAAACACGTGGCTGGCCGCATCCGCCCACATCTGCGAATCGTCAAAAATACCTTCAATCACGGCAAGGTCAAAGGTCATGGCATTTCAAGGAAGCAAAAAATACTCTGTATTATGGGGAAAAGGTAGGAAATCTCGCATACGCTTGGGTGGTAAAGTTTTTCCCAGTTTTTGGTGTCATTGATAAAGTATTTGAGTCCTTTATGACTTCCGGGAACGGGGACGCCTAAGGTCATGTCAAAGGTCATTAAAAACGGTAATAATTTAATTATTCATCGAGAAGAAAAAAAGGAGTTTGATAACTGATAAAGTTTTGTTACGTTCGGTTACCTACATTTTACTTACTTACATCGATAGGCAAAGATGCCGAGGATGATGATGGTGAAGGCGGCACAGATCCACATGACCTTGACCGTGCGGAAGATACCCATGAGGAGGCAGATGATGAGGAATACGTAGACCACGGTCAGGTAAATAATGTTGAGGGCGATGGGGGCACCCAGATTGACGATCGAGTACGTTTTGTTCTCCGCGTCCTGGGGGCGAAGCTGAAGAACCTCCGCCTGGAAATACTCCTTCCCCGCGAGCACTCCCGGCCTCTGACTCTGCTCCATCGTATCCCGAATCTCGATGCACCTCTTGGTGTTCCACGGATTGTCACAGGTGGACCAGGGCAGGGGGTCCGACAAGGAGCCCACGATGAATAACATGGTCCAGGACAGCACCACGTTGTACGAGTGCGTGATGAAGTAGGACAGGGTCACGATGGCTAAACCCGCTCCTACATTACAGGTCAAACAATCCGAGGCAAAGTTCAGAATAATATGGACTCAAGTATGTACACAGATCAAATGTTTAGAATACTAGTTCAAGTTGTAAGTTACCATGAAAAAGGGGACAAATTTTCCACATTCCAATCGAACCCTCTCGCACAAACTGACCTATTATCATCTACAATCATGTAAGTGGACAGACCTCATTTTTTGTTTTAGCAGTAAGTAGTAGTAGTCCTATCGCATACATTTTTAATGATGATCAGCGAAATAATAAAATAATCGAAACGCTAGGACAAAAAGGGAGCGAAGCTCAAACGCGCAACTAAATTTATAAACAAGTACCATATAGGTCCTATTTCCGGACAGAGAAGTTTGGTGAAGTTTGTTGTAGGTATTAGGACATTTTTGGGCAACTTGTGAGTAAATTTAGACTAATTTTGTGGATTTTCGAACAATGTTTAGGGTGTTTTTTTGGTGAATTTCCGCAAATTGTAGCACGAATTTTGGACAATTTTATGGAATTT